>JAWQFJ010000849.1:66596-103324 GCA_034096865.1 Theodoxus fluviatilis | reverse complement strand
GCTAAATCAGAGTTGCATCCTCTTCTGGCAGCGGGCTTTAGCGCGACAATGGCTCTGACGAAGGTGACGTTTGCCAAACGTTCGCTCACATTTCGTTTGGCTATTTTTAGCGTAACTTCCAAGCAATACATCTTCTCTCGAGACAGACGTATTCAGCGCAAAAAGCCCAGTTGTGAAACTTGTTTCCCGCGAATGGCCACAACTACTCGGAGCCTTTTCCCCAAGGGGCCCATCTCAGTTGCTTTCTGTGACTCTTTCCAGCATCTCGGATGGCCCGTTATCGACAAATGTCGATTTCTTTGGAGGACCAACTTGCAACCAAGAGCTTGTCTGCACTAGTCTCAAATCCCTTTAGGGCCACGGAAAACCTTGCCCCACCTCGTTAGGAAGAAATCTAGACCCGTCTTCAAGGCACTATTGCTTGCGCCTATTTTCAGACGCCCGTGGAATGAAATCAAGGGAGACGACGCCATGAACTTCATCTCTGGCCGCGTCCACTTTTGTAGTGAGAATTTCCATGACAACACGATTTCCACCCACCCACGCACTCCTCAGTTCGCAACATCAGTCCGCGGCTGCCTTGTCTCTTGAAGGAAATCCGATAAGCCATGTAAAAAAGTAAGTGTTCCATCTCCTATTCCATTGTTATCCATGTGCAACCATGAATAATAAATGCACCTATGCAAGCATGCCATACTGTCACCCGAGGCTACTTTTACTTTTCTTCTCGTATGGAGATCATTGCAGACATGTGGAACGTGCGCGTAACAACAGACAATGTGGAGAAAACGATGGTAGAGTAGTTCTCGTCTAGTTTACTCCGGCAGTCTCACACAGTACCTCCCTGCCATCTCCACCGCTAAACTCACGCTACGGGAAATGGGAAATGAATGATGCATACAGCTGCACCCGACATCACGGGACTTTCTCCCTACTATCTCAATGCAACGCGCACGTTGATCCGTCTGAAATGGGCTAAATGATTGGTGTGTTCAGCAGCCATTGTGTTGAAGACTGAAAACTGAAACACGAGAAATGAGTATAATCAACTGATAGAGAACAGTCACACTGAATCAGAGATACTACGGTTGGGAATCAAAGAGTTGTTGCAGCCTCCTGCAAAGAGAAAACATTTATGGAAAAGATTTAGGCAAAGAGTCATTAAACTCAAAATTAAAAGCGACGCAACCACATATCTGTAGAAAGCTTATTCTTTGTCTTTTTGTTGGAAGGAGCGGGCAATTTAAACATCAAAAATGTCAGTTACCCCAACGTTTTTTGTGTCCCATTGGTCAGTCAGTGAAGCAAGGGGGAGTGTCATTGCCATGAAGGACTCAAACGCTCTGCAAGACGTCGGCAAGAACATGCGTGCAGGGTCATGACGCCCTAAAGTATTCACCAGCATACTTGCGATAGAAAAATAGCATTTGAGAGGGCGTTGAGAGACCGCACCTGTATGCCAGTGGTGAACATTATTGTAATGATGATGATGACGACGACGACGACAACGACAAGGACGCCGACGCCGATGACAACATCCCGCAAGAACTACAGGTCATATCGAGTAGATATTTGGTTCTGTCAAAGTCTGCTTTTGTAACTAAAACGAAACAAATTGAAACAAATTAACTTTTAGGACAAAAACTTTCTCTGATGCCTTAGGTAGCGTACAAATGCGAAAAAGAAAGAAGACTGAACAAACTGCTCAGATGCATCAACTGCAGAGAAATAACTCCCACTTTGACGAGAGAGAAGCGTGCTTGCACGAAAGACTTCCATCTTGGCGTAATCACAAATAATGATAAGATTTCAGAACTCTATCACATTGCTTGGCATGCCGGCGTTCATTAACACGTCATATTTCCGCCAAGAATACAAACAATCACATTTCAATTGTGAATGACAGTAATTATGCATTACCCGATACATTACAGCACAATATTTTCCCCCAAAATGTGTTTTGAGCAGGTCAAGAAATATCTGTAGATGAGGGATGCACATGTATCTGCATAGCACATCATACCCGTCATCATGCTTCATTATTAAAAACCATCACGCATACATACATAGACGCGCTTGCATACACATACTTACGGTTCAAACGTTCAAGAAGTACTGGTGCCGCCCTTCTGTTCAATAGGGATTGTGATGTGAAAACCCAGGACACTGAAACTGGTCCTCATGGTGGCCTCCGTGCCAGCTTCGGCGAGAGCAGGCGAAATTTCTAACTTCAAATTTGGACCCGTGCTTCCCAGTAAAGGCCAAATTGTGCTGACATAGCATGTTTTAACAACTGTTGGTGTCTTAAATAAACAGTCCCATATGACAAACTTCACTCCATTGGAAAGGATATGAGTCAAAGTACATTCTGCGCCAATGAATAAATCCCAAAAATGATTTATGTATAAATAAATGGCCAGCAAAATAATTATGGAGCCATTTAAATCGTTTTCTTTGCATATTATCGTTTACAACTCATGGAGTGCAGGTTGCCATATTTGAGATGATTGATAAGGATAAACACTCGGATCATACTCAATATTACAGACAGTACATTGTACATTACATTATTAAATGATAAAATTCGATGCACTCTCAAGCACCACAATAAGAGTCAAGAAACGAGGGATATGAGGGTTTGTTTTTTTAACTTACACGTACGTTGACACTGTAGTCAATGAAATACTCTCCAAAGAAAACATGTTCTAATCGTTATTGTTGGTCTAAAAATTGTACATGAAAAGAACCGCGCAAAGCGGTTCACCCTCCCCCCCCAACCCCCCCCCCCCCTCCCACAACTCATCCTCCCAGATGTTGGAGATGAGTCGCAGAAGGAAACTAGAGCATTTAACTTTTCCTTCGTTGCAAATAATACTTTTAGTTGTTTTAAACATAGAGTCATATGATATTCGAAATTGCTTTCGTTTATTTGTAGAATTAGCCACCGTTGAGGCATCCTTCGACATCATGAATTGTCTCTGCATTGTAATCGAATTATCTTATGCACCATTGTATTTGCAAAATTAGTATCTGTGTTTTAGTTTTTCTGTTTTGATCACCCGAAGTTATGGACAAATGTAGTTTTATAATGAATTGGACAAGGATTGCCCCTACGCTTTGGCACTGCAATTATCCACGGGAAGGGTCTGCAATAGCATGCATTGTCCTTTTCATGTTATTACGTTTACACACACACACACATACACACACATTCACACACGCACGCACACACACACACACACACACACACACACACACACACACACACACACACACACACACATGCTCTGAGTTTTATTTGATGCAGTTCATATATGCCAACTAAGTATAATGCATGTTCAAAACATGGACTCTGTAAATATGACTAGTCTAGTGTTATCAAGTGGAGAAATATCGGATGTTTCCAGCGTGATACTGTGAGTGATGTAGCTTTTGCTGACAATGTGCAGATTGTTCTCCACTTTTCCAGAAACATTTTTATGGACTTCTAGAAAAGCAGCAAGAGAGAGCTTGTGTCATTGTGTGTGACCGCATATCCTCCAAGTGCATGCAAGCCCTCTGGAGTGATTTCCGTGAGTGAAGCTCAGCGCCCGATGATGAGGGCATAAGATTGTCCAAAGACACTATCTAACGGGACTGCCAGCTTCTGCAGTTTTGACGCGATTTGTCATTTGGCCTCTCGTGACGTTTTGATGTCCGTGGGAACATCACTTCCGGTAGAATGAAAGCTACAATGGACTAGTAATAATCGTGTTTTCTCATAATAGCGTCTTTCATATGTATCCGCATTTAATCAACTCGAAGATTGAAAGAAAGTAGTGTATTACTTTTGTAATTTAAGACACTTTGAGCGTAATGAAGCAAGAATTCATAGTCGATCAATTTGTTTACATTTGCCAGACCAGTGCGGGAATGTGCGCGTGATTTTTCAGTATTGCCGTTCGTTTTATTGCAAAAGTTAAGGTGCTGTACTTGTCATCAAGAAGTATTCGTCAGACTGCCAAATTAATATTATAAGTTAGCGAGCTTTCATCGGAGAGCGAACAGCGCAGCTATTGTAAAATAGTGGCTCACCGGAAGTGATGTTCCCGCGAATCACTACCTCTCTCGCAATTCGGCGAAGCTGGCGGTCCCGTTAGATAGCGTCTTTGGATTGTCATAGACGTCAAGATAGATTGAGCCTTTGTGTAATTCCAAATGCGGAGTCAAAGCCTGTATCAAAGTCACCACCAAATGAAATCAATATTTTTCTCGTGCAAAATGGGAAAGCCACGAACTCGTCAACGTTACGACGGAGACAGTCGTAACACTGACATTTTTTTTCTGCAGGTGTCAACGAGCATTTTTACTATGGGAGGAGTATGCCGTGTTTTGAAATTCCGTGCTCAAGATTTACGGTTTTTACATGCCGCACGTTCCTACACAGGAAAAGTTTCTTAAAGATACATTGTATAAAGTAAAAGTAGATATGAGATGTCTATCACTTGCCGAAAACTAAAGTACCAAACCAAAGCAGACATGGAGAAAATCAGTAGATAGCGAGGCAAAGATGGCCGGTCTGACGTGGGCTCTGCTGAGGGGAGCTGCCCAGAATAGGATCTGCTGGCGTGATGTGGCCGCGGCCCCGTGTTCAACAGGATTCCACAGGAATAAGTAAGCAAGTGGTGTACCAAAACGATTCCTGCAAATGATCTGGCATTGTAAATATGAAGTTAGTCACGTCTTCTAAGAAGTAAAACTTCAGAGACGTTGTGCCCAAATCAAATGCAGGTTTACTGTAAAATGTTACTTTAACGCAATCACTGCCGATATTAGATTTCTGTTTGGCGTGACGTGTCTCTAAGAGGTTGCTTGACCACGCTAAATTCAATTATGAGTTTTTGATATTGGGGCATTTAGCTCCTCTCTCTGTGCACTATCATATTGCATGGATTCATCGGGGAGACGACCGCGCCACGTGTTTGTTGTTCACGTCTGTTTTAAATTACTTTCCGTGCCAAATGAAATTAACAAAAACACAGAAGATGCTCGATCAAAGTCTCGGAAAACATCACAAGCGTTTACCCTGATGACATGTTTATACCCCTAATGGAAAAAGTGAATCACCGCTTGAATAGTTTTCAGGGTTATCACGATCAAAAGCTCCGAAAATATAAACGTCTACGCTGATGACGTGTCACATTTCTGGTGGAAAAATTGAATGTACCGCATGAATAGTTGACTCACCGTGTGAATAGACTTCAGCGTTTTCTTGACTGAAAAAAAAATCGTTTATGAATTTGTGTGCAAATGATAATATGCTATCATGATTGTAGATTAAGCATAGCCACAACAGATTATAATGCCCATGCCCTAAGTCGCTGCGGAATCCTTCCACACATTATACACAGGGGCACCAGACTGACAAGAGGTAGAATCGTCAGGGTTTGTTTGGGTTTTTTCTCCCTTTTCTCTGTCCTTCCTCACTGACTCGTCACCACATCCCAAACCCATTTATGTGGGTGAAATAGTGAAAATGCCCTTCTTAAGTTTGATTCGGGACTCCTTTCTGTCTGTCTGTCTGTCTCTCTTTCTGTGTCTGTCTTTCTGTCTGTCTGTTTGTCTGTCTGTCTGTCTGTCTGTCTGTCTGTCTGTCTGTCTGTCTGTCTGTCTGCCTGTCTCTCTGTGTCTTTTTCTGTCTCTTTCTGTCTCTTTCTCTCTGTCTCTCTCTCTCTATCTATCTATCTATCTGACTGTCTCTCTCTGTCTTTTTCTGTCTCTCTCTCTTTCTGTGTCTGTCTTTCTGTCTGTCTGTTTGTCTGTCTGTCTGTCTGCCTGTCTCTCTGTGTCTTTTTCTGTCTCTTTCTGTCTCTTTCTCTCTGTATCTCTCTCTCTATCTATCTATCTATCTATCTGTCTGTCTCTGTCTTTCTCTGTCTCTCTCTCTGTCTTTCTGTCTCTCTCTGTCGCTCTCTGTCGCTGTCTTTTTCTGTCTCTCTGTCTTTTTCTGTTTCTCTCTGTCTTTCTCTCTCTCTCACTCTCTCTCTCTCTCTCTCTCTCTCTCTCTCTCTCTCTCTCACACACACACACACACACACACACACACTTGAATATTTTGTCGCAAGGGCTACTACTGCCTAATTCACTACCCTTGTAAAATAAAGTTCTCTCTCTCTCTCTCTCTCTCTCTCTCTCTCTCTCTCTCTCTCTCTCTCTCTCTCTCTCTCTCTCTCTCTCTCTCTCTGTTTTCTAGAAAAAAAAAGGCAATAGTTTGTAAGGAGCGTTGGCAAGTATAATCTGTGCTGTATGATTTCTCATGCTTTGGAGTGCTCGCCTGCACACTTCTTCGATTCTTACCTTGTCTGTACTTTGTTCCATCCCAGTGTCCCTTGTTCCATCCCAGTGTCCCTTGTTCCATCCCAGTGTCCCTTGTTCCATCCCAGTATCCTTTGTTCTGCTCAGAGACATGTCTCGTAGAAACCATCCTCACGCATCATGTGCGATCATCTCGTGGGACCAGAGGCGCGTTTCATTTCGAAAGCTATTAAAAGATGTTCTAAAATACCTGAGTGGACAGGTCCAGGTATAGAGAACATATTGGGGTTACTGAACATGATGCACACCTTTCGAAACGAAACGCGCCTCTTGAACCGGGAGACGATGGCGAACGACGTGCTAGGAGTGCTCCTGCTAAACCCGTCTCTGAGCAGAACAAAGGATACTGGGATGGAACAAGGGACACTGGGATGGAACAAGGGACACTGGGATGGAACAAGGGACACTGGGATGGAACAAAGTACAGACAAGGTAAGAATCGAAGAAGTGTGCAGGCGAGCACTCCAAAGCATGAGAAATCATACAGCACAGATTATACTTGCCAACGCTCCTTACAAACTATTGCCTTTTTTTCTAGAAAACAGAGAGAGAGAGAGAGAGAGAGAGAGAGAGAGAGAGAGAGAGAGAGAGAGAGAGAGAGAGAGAGAGAGAGAGAGAGAGAACTTTATTTTACAAGGGTAGTGAATTAGGCAGTAGTAGCCCTTGCGACAAAATATTCAAGTGTGTGTGTGTGTGTGTGTGTGTGTGAGAGAGAGAGAGAGAGAGAGAGAGAGAGAGAGAGAGAGAGAGAGTGAGAGAGAGAGAAAGACAGAGAGAAACAGAAAAAGACAGAGAGACAGAAAAAGACAGCGACAGAGAGCGACAGAGAGAGACAGAAAGACAGAGAGAGAGACAGAGAAAGACAGAGACAGACAGATAGATAGATAGATAGATAGAGAGAGAGATACAGAGAGAAAGAGACAGAAAGAGACAGAAAAAGACACAGAGAGACAGGCAGACAGACAGACAGACAGACAGACAAACAGACAGACAGAAAGACAGACACAGAAAGAGAGAGAGACAGAAAAAGACAGAGAGAGACAGTCAGATAGATAGATAGATAGAGAGAGAGAGACAGAGAGAAAGAGACAGAAAGAGACAGAAAAAGACACAGAGAGACAGGCAGACAGACAGACAGACAGACAGACAGACAGACAGACAGACAGACAAACAGACAGACAGAAAGACAGACACAGAAAGAGAGACAGACAGACAGACAGAAAGGAGTCCCGAATCAAACTTAAGAAGGGCAGTTTCACTATTTCACCCACATAAATGGGTTTGGGATGTGGTGACGAGTCAGTGAGGAAGGACAGAGAAAAGGGAGAAAAAACCCAAACAAACCCTGACGATTCTACCTCTTGTCAGTCTGGTGCCCCTGTGTATAATGTGTGGAAGGATTCCGCAGCGACTTAGGGCATGGGCATTATAATCTGTTGTGGCTATGCTTAATCTACAATCATGATAGCATATTATCATTTGCACACAAATTCATAAACGATTTTTTTTTCAGTCAAGAAAACGCTGAAGTCTATTCACACGGTGAGTCAACTATTCATGCGGTAATTCAATTTTTCCACCAGAAATGTGACACGTCATCAGCGTAGACGTTTATATTTTCGGAGCTTTTGATCGTGATAACCCTGAAAACTATTCAAGCGGTGATTCACTTTTTCCATTAGGGGTATAAACATGTCATCAGGGTAAACGCTTGTGATGTTTTCCGAGACTTTGATCGAGCATCTTCTGTGTTTTTGTTAATTTCATTTGGCACGGAAAGTAATTTAAAACAGACGTGAACAACAAACACGTGGCGCGGTCGTCTCCCCGATGAATCCATGCAATATGATAGTGCACAGAGAGAGGAGCTAAATGCCCCAATATCAAAAACTCATAATTGAATTTAGCGTGGTCAAGCAACCTCTTAGAGACACGTCACGCCAAACAGAAATCTAATATCGGCAGTGATTGCGTTAAAGTAACATTTTACAGTAAACCTGCATTTGATTTGGGCACAACGTCTCTGAAGTTTTACTTCTTAGAAGACGTGACTAACTTCATATTTACAATGCCAGATCATTTGCAGGAATCGTTTTGGTACACCACTTGCTTACTTATTCCTGTGGAATCCTGTTGAACACGGGGCCGCGGCCACATCACGCCAGCAGATCCTATTCTGGGCAGCTCCCCTCAGCAGAGCCCACGTCAGACCGGCCATCTTTGCCTCGCTATCTACTGATTTTCTCCATGTCTGCTTTGGTTTGGTACTTTAGTTTTCGGCAAGTGATAGACATCTCATATCTACTTTTACTTTATACAATGTATCTTTAAGAAACTTTTCCTGTGTAGGAACGTGCGGCATGTAAAAACCGTAAATCTTGAGCACGGAATTTCAAAACACGGCATACTCCTCCCATAGTAAAAATGCTCGTTGACACCTGCAGAAAAAAAATGTCAGTGTTACGACTGTCTCCGTCGTAACGTTGACGAGTTCGTGGCTTTCCCATTTTGCACGAGAAAAATATTGATTTCATTTGGTGGTGACTTTGATACAGGCTTTGACTCCGCATTTGGAATTACACAAAGGCTCAATCTATCTTGACGTCTATGACAATCCAAAGACGCTATCTAACGGGACCGCCAGCTTCGCCGAATTGCGAGAGAGGTAGTGATTCGCGGGAACATCACTTCCGGTGAGCCACTATTTTACAATAGCTGCGCTGTTCGCTCTCCGATGAAAGCTCGCTAACTTATAATATTAATTTGGCAGTCTGACGAATACTTCTTGATGACAAGTACAGCACCTTAACTTTTGCAATAAAACGAACGGCAATACTGAAAAATCACGCGCACATTCCCGCACTGGTCTGGCAAATGTAAACAAATTGATCGACTATGAATTCTTGCTTCATTACGCTCAAAGTGTCTTAAATTACAAAAGTAATACACTACTTTCTTTCAATCTTCGAGTTGATTAAATGCGGATACATATGAAAGACGCTATTATGAGAAAACACGATTATTACTAGTCCATTGTAGCTTTCATTCTACCGGAAGTGATGTTCCCACGGACATCAAAACGTCACGAGAGGCCAAATGACAAATCGCGTCAAAACTGCAGAAGCTGGCAGTCCCGTTAGATAGTGTCTTTGGACAATCTTATGCCCTCATCATCGGGCGCTGAGCTTCACTCACGGAAATCACTCCAGAGGGCTTGCATGCACTTGGAGGATATGCGGTCACACACAATGACACAAGCTCTCTCTTGCTGCTTTTCTAGAAGTCCATAAAAATGTTTCTGGAAAAGTGGAGAACAATCTGCACATTGTCAGCAAAAGCTACATCACTCACAGTATCACGCTGGAAACATCCGATATTTCTCCACTTGATAACACTAGACTAGTCATATTTACAGAGTCCATGTTTTGAACATGCATTATACTTAGTTGGCATATATGAACTGCATCAAATAAAACTCAGAGCATGTGTGTGTGTGTGTGTGTGTGTGTGTGTGTGTGTGTGTGTGTGTGTGTGTGTGTGTGCGTGCGTGTGTGAATGTGTGTGTATGTGTGTGTGTGTGTGTGTAAACGTAATAACATGAAAAGGACAATGCATGCTATTGCAGACCCTTCCCGTGGATAATTGCAGTGCCAAAGCGTAGGGGCAATCCTTGTCCAATTCATTATAAAACTACATTTGTCCATAACTTCGGGTGATCAAAACAGAAAAACTAAAACACAGATACTAATTTTGCAAATACAATGGTGCATAAGATAATTCGATTACAATGCAGAGACAATTCATGATGTCGAAGGATGCCTCAACGGTGGCTAATTCTACAAATAAACGAAAGCAATTTCGAATATCATATGACTCTATGTTTAAAACAACTAAAAGTATTATTTGCAACGAAGGAAAAGTTAAATGCTCTAGTTTCCTTCTGCGACTCATCTCCAACATCTGGGAGGATGAGTTGTGGGAGGGGGGGGGGGGGGTTGGGGGGGAGGGTGAACCGCTTTGCGCGGTTCTTTTCATGTACAATTTTTAGACCAACAATAACGATTAGAACATGTTTTCTTTGGAGAGTATTTCATTGACTACAGTGTCAACGTACGTGTAAGTTAAAAAAACAAACCCTCATATCCCTCGTTTCTTGACTCTTATTGTGGTGCTTGAGAGTGCATCGAATTTTTTCATTTAATAATGTAATGTACAATGTACTGTCTGTAATATTGAGTATGATCTGAGTGTTTATCCTTATCAATTTCCTCAAATATGACAACCTGCACTCCATGAGTTGTAAACGATAATATGCAAAGAAAACGATTTAAATGGCTCCATAATTATTTTGCTGGCCATTTATTTATACATAAATCATTTTTGGGATTTATTCATTGGCGCAGAATGTACTTTGACTCATATCCTTTCCAATGGAGTGAAGTTTGTCATATGGGACTGTTTATTTAAGACACCAACAGTTGTTAAAACATGCTATGTCAGCACAATTTGGCCTTTACTGGGAAGCACGGGTCCAAATTTGAAGTTAGAAATTTCGCCTGCTCTCGCCGAAGCTGGCACGGAGGCCACCATGAGGACCAGTTTCAGTGTCCTGGGTTTTCACATCACAATCCCTATTGAACAGAAGGGCGGCACCAGTACTTCTTGAACGTTTGAACCGTAAGTATGTGTATGCAAGCGCGTCTATGTATGTATGCGTGATGGTTTTTAATAATGAAGCATGATGACGGGTATGATGTGCTATGCAGATACATGTGCATCCCTCATCTACAGATATTTCTTGACCTGCTCAAAACACATTTTGGGGGAAAATATTGTGCTGTAATGTATCGGGTAATGCATAATTACTGTCATTCACAATTGAAATGTGATTGTTTGTATTCTTGGCGGAAATATGACGTGTTAATGAACGCCGGCATGCCAAGCAATGTGATAGAGTTCTGAAATCTTATCATTATTTGTGATTACGCCAAGATGGAAGTCTTTCGTGCAAGCACGCTTCTCTCTCGTCAAAGTGGGAGTTATTTCTCTGCAGTTGATGCATCTGAGCAGTTTGTTCAGTCTTCTTTCTTTTTCGCATTTGTACGCTACCTAAGGCATCAGAGAAAGTTTTTGTCCTAAAAGTTAATTTGTTTCAATTTGTTTCGTTTTAGTTACAAAAGCAGACTTTGACAGAACCAAATATCTACTCGATATGACCTGTAGTTCTTGCGGGATGTTGTCATCGGCGTCGGCGTCCTTGTCGTTGTCGTCGTCGTCGTCATCATCATCATTACAATAATGTTCACCACTGGCATACAGGTGCGGTCTCTCAACGCCCTCTCAAATGCTATTTTTCTATCGCAAGTATGCTGGTGAATACTTTAGGGCGTCATGACCCTGCACGCATGTTCTTGCCGACGTCTTGCAGAGCGTTTGAGTCCTTCATGGCAATGACACTCCCCCTTGCTTCACTGACTGACCAATGGGACACAAAAAACGTTGGGGTAACTGACATTTTTGATGTTTAAATTGCCCGCTCCTTCCAACAAAAAGACAAAGAATAAGCTTTCTACAGATATGTGGTTGCGTCGCTTTTAATTTTGAGTTTAATGACTCTTTGCCTAAATCTTTTCCATAAATGTTTTCTCTTTGCAGGAGGCTGCAACAACTCTTTGATTCCCAACCGTAGTATCTCTGATTCAGTGTGACTGTTCTCTATCAGTTGATTATACTCATTTCTCGTGTTTCAGTTTTCAGTCTTCAACACAATGGCTGCTGAACACACCAATCATTTAGCCCATTTCAGACGGATCAACGTGCGCGTTGCATTGAGATAGTAGGGAGAAAGTCCCGTGATGTCGGGTGCAGCTGTATGCATCATTCATTTCCCATTTCCCGTAGCGTGAGTTTAGCGGTGGAGATGGCAGGGAGGTACTGTGTGAGACTGCCGGAGTAAACTAGACGAGAACTACTCTACCATCGTTTTCTCCACATTGTCTGTTGTTACGCGCACGTTCCACATGTCTGCAATGATCTCCATACGAGAAGAAAAGTAAAAGTAGCCTCGGGTGACAGTATGGCATGCTTGCATAGGTGCATTTATTATTCATGGTTGCACATGG
This sequence comes from Theodoxus fluviatilis, assembly GCA_034096865.1. Classification (NCBI taxonomy): domain Eukaryota; kingdom Metazoa; phylum Mollusca; class Gastropoda; order Cycloneritida; family Neritidae; genus Theodoxus; species Theodoxus fluviatilis. The sequence goes on along the minus strand of JAWQFJ010000849.1, from coordinate 90,848 downwards.
ATAACAATGGAATAGGAGATGGAACACTTACTTTTTTACATGGCTTATCGGATTTCCTTCAAGAGACAAGGCAGCCGCGGACTGATGTTGCGAACTGAGGAGTGCGTGGGTGGGTGGAAATCGTGTTGTCATGGAAATTCTCACTACAAAAGTGGACGCGGCCAGAGATGAAGTTCATGGCGTCGTCTCCCTTGATTTCATTCCACGGGCGTCTGAAAATAGGCGCAAGCAATAGTGCCTTGAAGACGGGTCTAGATTTCTTCCTAACGAGGTGGGGCAAGGTTTTCCGTGGCCCTAAAGGGATTTGAGACTAGTGCAGACAAGCTCTTGGTTGCAAGTTGGTCCTCCAAAGAAATCGACATTTGTCGATAACGGGCCATCCGAGATGCTGGAAAGAGTCACAGAAAGCAACTGAGATGGGCCCCTTGGGGAAAAGGCTCCGAGTAGTTGTGGCCATTCGCGGGAAACAAGTTTCACAACTGGGCTTTTTGCGCTGAATACGTCTGTCTCGAGAGAAGATGTATTGCTTGGAAGTTACGCTAAAAATAGCCAAACGAAATGTGAGCGAACGTTTGGCAAACGTCACCTTCGTCAGAGCCATTGTCGCGCTAAAGCCCGCTGCCAGAAGAGGATGCAACTCTGATTTAGCAGTAACCTAGGAGGCGCTGCTCGTTACGGCCTGTACGCCTTTGTGGAGGGGGCGCCGTGAGTGCCAGCAAGCACGGCGTCCCGCACAATAGGCTCCGTTGCCGGGCGGCAGAATTAGATCGCGTCTTCCCGCCCTTTCTCTTCCCTGTGCCTGCCGGGATATGGCGGGAGAGAGTCTGCTGGTATCCCTCTCAGCCGGTCATGCAGTTGCCAGCGCATGCGCGTTGGTGCTGGCGAGGACGACGTGCGGCCAGGCGCCATGATGGCGTGGGAGGGGGCGGGCCATAAATGGAGAGGGAGAGGGCAGCCTGCCCACTTTGCAACCTTTACCCAGCGCCGCGCTTTCCCCGCCTGCCTGCCTGTCTGTCTGCCTGACTGTCTGCTTGACTGTCTGCCTGCCTTCACCTCACCTGGCAGTCTTGCCTCCACGTCGCCTTGTCAGGTAACGCTGGTCGTGGTTCATAATCGTCACTAGACGTTAGAACAATGTCTGAGTGTTATGAATTATTTCCGGTAAAGTTTTCCCGTAGTTTCATCTTCAAAGAGTATCATGACATCTTTCGTGTATTTTTATATTGCATAGGTTTTTTTCGTTTTTCTGGTACAAAATCATTTATCTTTAAAGACAGAAGTTTTATGTTTGTCAGAACACATCGCTGATCTATCGATGAATACTTTCCATCAGCCTCAACCTTGGTTTACAAATAAACTATCACCTATTCAAGTAAACCAACAACAGCACAAGTAATAATGTTATATTTTAATGTTTTAAACTACTTATCATACTTTGCCGTGTGCCACAGAATAACAACTTTAGCCAGGCAAATGATCTTGCTCTTACAATAATACGACAAACGATTGATTCAAGACCTGGTCCCATTCTCCAAAGGCTTCAAAGACCACGTTGTGCTTTACTTGTAGAAAAATGTAATTGTGGCGGTGCCGGTACGCTGGGAATAGATGAAATGAGAGACTATTGAAGTACGAAAGCTCAAGACGGACGATGGCTGTCCATGAGGGTGGTGACCTTTTTGCGATTAGAATCTCTGACGAAGTGTGTTTTGCTCATCACCTTGGAACAACTTTAAAACCTTTTTTTTCTCAGAACATTAATGTAGAGTGCGTTTGAGACTGATTGAAAATGTAATCAATATATGAAAAGACCGTGTCTCAGTCGAAAAGAACGTGAAAAAAAAGTACCGTTTCTTTGATGTCTCATTTGATTTGCCCGCCCTGTGGACAGGGCAAAGGCTTATTGTTCAGATTCTCACCTAAACCCCGCCGAATATCACTTCTCGACTGCTCTGGGAAGGTATAAGCATCACTTCGAAAGGTGAGTGTATGCAACAGAAAATGACTGTCAAAAGGTTCACTTTCTGTGTGCGCGACGCCAACGTTGCGAGACTTTGAGTGAGCATGCTGTTGTTACGGCATAAGTGCCGACATTTTGCAAAAAGTTGGAATGATTTGTGGCTTGATAAGCTGAGACAAAATGGATGAACATGTATGGAGCACTTGTAGTTAATTTTCCATCACTTTTGCGCATCGATTGCATTTTTTGTTCGATGCTTTTCCCCTCCAATAGCCATTTGACAATCTAGAAATCAATAAGAGCTGCCGATGGTACACGACAGCGTTGGCCTTCTTGTTCAAATTTTCGTTACGATAATCACTATATGAACTGCCACTGTGCGGAACACACAGTTCACATTATTGGCGCCAATTGAAGTAGTTCATCAGTACATTCTCCTCGTGGAAGTACAGACATGTAGCTGACCTACGGGAGCAGTCACTCTCCGCGACTGGTACCAGTACCAATCTTACACAGTCTCGGAGCAAAACAGCCATTTGTATTTTTAAAGGTCCTTTTCGAGTTATACTCATATGTACAGTTTGCAATAATTGCCCTTCCTCGAGAGGGAGCCAGCTATTGTGTAATCCATTACCCGTCCAACAAATAAATCCGAGGTCAATAAAGTCTTCACAGCAGAAGTTCGATAATTATAGCGTGATTCTGTTTTCCAGCAGTAGTGATGGGAATGATCGAAAAGGTAGAATGGTTTGAAAGTATTACTATGCCAGTGATAAAGAACCATTGGAAGTATCATTTTATGCATTTATACTCCAGTCTGATCGCACGATATATCACAAAATCGGTGTTGCTGCTGGCCTGTGGACAGGCACGTTTAATGACTTTTGGGCAATGGAAGATTAGCCAGGGCCAAAGTGTACTTTGCAATAAAAACGGTTTGTGCGAAAGTTCATGAAAACAGAAAACTCGTCATTGTCACGAAACGCCAAATGATACAGTAAATGGAGCTCCATACCTCTCAAGATCAGTCTTTCGATTTGATAGGGGCCTCTTTAATAATCACAAATCTGCTACATTTTGCTTGCTCGTTTATTGCGCTGATCTGACATATAAGTGGTGAAACAGATTTTTGACTTTGTTGTCAGGAAGCCAGGGGCCATCTGCCCAATAGTCGCGGTATTATACGAACGTGCCTCTGACTGATGTTCCAATCTACCTTCCACACATTATAGTTGAGTGTCTCCAAACGGCATGGTCAGATACGTCATTTAATAGCACTGTGGCGATGGACGTCACTCGTTTCAGCGTGAATGGCATTTGCTTGTTCGTCCGTACGGCGTACGCCCTCTCCATTTGTGGACGATGATTTGCATGGTCGCTCTGTCCATCTGTCCTATTCCTGATTCCACCTAGTCACGCGAAGCAGCTAACGACCCTTACTACTACAGATAGTGGTGTCAGCACACTGACTGTCAGTACAAGTACAGCTGGTGTAAACCAGTACGAGCAGATAATTCATGTCGTTGCCTTAAAAGACGACAAGCTATCGATCAGGAAGTAAGTGAAAGCTAAAAGTGAGACGACAAGCTTGTTTTGTAAAAAAACACATCGGGTTATGAAAAATGTTGTTAAATCTTCTTTTGTGGTCAACGGAGGGCTTGAGTGGTGATTGTTCGTTTTCAATCTACTGCTGTTCTGTCGGCGTTTTTACTCATGAACAAAGTTCCGAGCAGACATTTTCTGCGTCCCATTACAAGGGGGCATTAGTACGTTTCCTCAATATTTTTTCTCTCCATATTCATACTTACCAGGTGCTCAGGCGATGTAGTTATAAATTGTCTCCCCTGGAAGAGTGCAGTCACTTTCAGTGGAAAGGCGGGATTTGCTACCAGTCTCCCCAAAACCTGTCCTAACTCAACGCTTGGTGTTTGGAGATGCAAATATGTCTCACTTCTGCCGTCTTTTCTAAGTAATGTGACACATGTATGAGCACTGTAGGATGGACGGACGAAGGGACGGATGGATGGATGGATGGATGGATGGATGGATGGATGGATGGATGGATGGATGGATGGATGGATGGATGGATGGATGGATGGATGGATGGATGGATGGATGGATGGATGGACGGACGGACGGACGGATGGATGGACGGATGGCTGGACGGACGGACTGATGGCTGGCTGGATGGATGGATGGATGGATGGATGGATGGATGGATGGATGGATGGATGGATGGATGGATGGATGGATGGATGGATGGATGGATGGATGGATGGATGGATGGACGGATGGCTGGACGGACGGACGGACGGATGGATGGATGGATGAAGTTTTGAGGCTAATCAGTTTCTGTAGGCTACGTAAGGCCATTGATCACTAACAATCATTTTGAGCTGGTCAGAATAACAGCAAGTGAAGTCACTAGTTCCCCTGAGCTGGTCAGAATAACAGCAAGTGAAGTCACTAGTTCCCCTGAGCTGGTCAGAATAACAGCAAGTGAAGTCACTATGTCCCCTGAGCTGGTCAGAATAACAGCAAGTGAAGTCACTAGTTCCCCTGAGCTGGTCAGAATAACAGCAAGTGAAGTCACTAGTTCCCCTGAGCTGGTCAGAATAACAGCAAGTGAAGTCACTAGTTCCCCTGAGCTGGTCAGAATAACAGCAAGTGAAGTCACTAGTTCCCCTGAGCTGGTCAGAATAACAGCAAGTGAAGTCACTATGTCCCCTGAGCTGGTCAGAATAACAGCAAGTGAAGTCACTATTTCCCCTGAGCTGGTCAGAATAACAGCAAGTGAAGTCACTATGTCCCCTGAGCTGGTCAGAATAACAGCAAGGGAAGTCACTATGTCCCCTGAGCTGGTCAGAATAACAGCAAGTGAAGTCACTAGTTCCCCTGAGCTGGTCAGAATAACAGCAAATGAAGTCACTATGTCCCCTGAGCTGGTCAGAATAACAGCAAGTGAAGTCACTATGTTCCCTGAGCTGGTCAGAAATACAGCAAGTGAAGTCACTATGTCCCCTGAGCTGGTCAGAAATACAGCAAGTGAAGTCACTAGTTCCCCTGAGCTGGTCAGAATAACAGCAAGTGAAGTCACTATGTCCCCTGAGCTGGTCAGAATAACAGCAAGTGAAGTCACTATGTCCCCTGAGCTGGTCAGAATAACAGCAAGTGAAGTCACTAGTTCCCCTGAGCTGGTCAGAATAACAGCAAATGAAGTCACTAGTTCCCCTGAGCTGGTCAGAATAACAGCAAGTGAAGTCACTATGTTCCCTGAGCTGGTCAGAATAACAGCAAATGAAGTCACTATGTCCCCTGAGCTGGTCAGAATAACAGCAAGTGAAGTCACTATTTCCCCTGAGCTGGTCAGAATAACAGCAAGTGAAGTCACTAGTTCCCCTGAGCTGGTCAGAATAACAGCAAGTGAAGTCACTAGTTCCCCTGAGCTGGTCAGAATAACAGCAAGTGAAGTCACTATGTCCCCTGAGCTGGTCAGAATAACAGCAAGTGAAGTCACTATGTCCCCTGAGCTGGTCAGAATAACAGCAAGTGAAGTCACTAGTTCCCCTGAGCTGGTCAGAATAACAGCAAGTGAAGTCACTAGTTCCCCGTTGTTTGCCTCTTCCGAATCCTGTAGGGAGACGCGGTGTCACTTACCACCCTCTGTCCTCAGAGAAAAGCACTGCGGGGTCAGAACTGTTCAAGTTATGCCCATTTGCAGAAAAAAGTCATGCCAAAGGCAACATGGATATTAATGGCCATGGAAATTTCGCACAAAGGTGTCAAAAGAGGAGGTATGGCAATATACAGTTTATATTCCTGCATGTACGCTTATTTTTATGCAAATTTTTTGATAAAATGAAAATGTTTCGTCCCTGGCGTGCATTTCTACCCTATTGTAAATTGCCCAGATGAATTCCCATCTTGTCTTACTGCTTGTTACTGGGATCCACAAAAATGAAATAAAACAGGTCCCGGGTTACTCAACATAAAACATGCCCGTAACACTAACAGGGGTAGAGAAGAAAAATAAAAATAAAAAGAATGTTACATTGGTATATGGTTCAAACACAACATCCTCAATAACCCAATCTTATAAAATTACACCTACTCTTCACCTACTCAACTCCCAACGGGAAAAATGAAAAAGCACAAGTAAATTGTCAGTCAGCCTTCTTATATAAAACATAAAAGCACGTAGGTCAGCCCTCAACAAGTAAAAACTATCGACCCGTGTAAAATTGTCGCACCAACCTTCCAACTCTGCCAGCTCTCTCTCTCTCTCTCTCTCTCTCTCTCTCTCTCTCTCTCTCTGCCGTCTCTGCTGTGTGTGTGGAGCCGATCTCTTCTTTTTGTCTTCTTCTCTCTTCTGTGCTTCGCCTTCCTCCACTCTCTTCTTCGTCTGTTTCCCTCTTCGGTGCTTCGCCTTCCTCCACTCTCTTCTTCGTCTTCTTCACTCTTCGGTGCTTCGCCCTCTTCTTCTCACCCAGCAGGCGGACCGATCTCTATCTTCTGTCTTCTCTCAGTAGGCGGACTGATCTCTCCCCTCTCCTCTCAGTAGGCGGACTGATCGCTGTTTTCTTGCTCTCTCTAATATAGCTATCTTCTCACAACCAACTCACGACCCACCTTTACTCACTACCACCCATATCTCAGAGCAAACACAGCTCATCACCCCTAGGGCAGAACTCAACTCCCATCCACCCTCCATTTCTATACAGTCGTTGGACTACCAACGTTACCAGCAAAAACCAAGTCTCTCTCAGGTGAGATACTTCCGAAAACCCACTTCCCCATTACACTGCTTGTGGCGCTAAATGGCCTTGAGCGAGAGAGGATTGGTTTCACGCTGGTCAGTCACACATTTCATGATGTATTGACCTGTTGACATGGGTGGGGGAGCAAATGTGTGCCTTGTTTTAGTCGTTGCTCAAAATGTCATGATTGCGCCTTCTCAATGAAGAAAAATATGGATTGTCTACCATAACTACCTTTGAGAGAACTCTATAGGCGGTGCTCAGTCATATATTCAGTGTTGACGCATGCATGAATGTAGATACCAAGAACTAATCAATGCACTCCACTTATTTTGGTCTAGTTTCCTGTTTGTTGAATATACGCATTTACAAACAACACGACATGGTTACAAGATATGGATATCCGGTCTCAAAAACTCACGCCATCTACTATTCAAAGTCTCGTTCTCACGTTGTCGTAACGTTCTATTCAGACTTAAAGCCGTGGTCATAGGAAACTTGTGCGATGAAATTTAACCACGTCTGCACGAGTCGTGCTCCCTTAGCGGCGACTGGTGGAGGACCGAGCGAGAAAGGTTGCAGGGAGTCGTTTGCCATTTGCCAATGCTCACCAGATGGCCACGCAGCGCGCCTTTTTTCTGTTTTTCTTTTACAAAGAAACCACGTAGGCTTGCAATTACAACGCAGTTTGGTAGATGTCAATTCTATTGGCTGTATTTACATCCAAGCATACGATTTTTTAAATCACTCTTCCCCTGCAGCATCCATGTTCGAAAGCGGCCGTGGTATAAGAAGAGCGACTGAATAATTTTCGCGGTGGTTTCCAATCAACTAAAAGTACGCTTTAAAGCGGTTCTGTTAGCGTTACTTTGCCTTAATGCCCATGCGTCAGTACAGACCTTATATGCATGATAAGGAGTAACACACGTCAGTTTGGCAGATCGCCATGGTGGAGACCAACGGTGGACGTGTGCATGTGTAACACGGCCTCTTTCTTGGTGTTCTTGTTGGGCCTTGTTATTAAAAAAAATAGGGATGAAAGATAACAGACGAAACTCAAGTAATGACTGACAAGGTTTTTGCCTCCCCACCTTTTAATAAGGGAAAGTCAGATCATACACACACACAAGGGGTAGATATAGCCTGACAAATACATACCAAACACATACGAACAGTAGATTATAGCTGGTGGACTCTCTCAGGGTTAGAGCAGAGAGGGGTCTGTCCAAGAGGAGAGCTGGAGGTTAAGTGCTGTCTGGCTACCGCCTCAAGCGTTCTTTTATTGACTTCTCGTTGAGTGTACAAAATGCAACGCCATGGAAATGGTTACTAGCGACAGAGAAAGTCTGCGTGCCGTCCCTGGATCGTTGACAGCAAGCCAGAGGAACACATTAGTAGACTAAGTGGGGCTATTTACTGGGTGAGTGAAGTGTTCAGCAGAGCGAAAGAAAATCGGCACACAGTGCTTGATGAACACTTAATGGGTCACTGGGTACGTGAGCTGTGTGTTGCTCATGCGGCAAAAGGCGCTTATGGTGGACCGTGGAAGAGATCTTCCACGAAGCTACTGTGTACGGGAACTGTGAGCATTCGATGTACAGTTAGTTTCAACGATTGCTACCCAAACATATATTTGGTTTTTTGTATTATTTACTTCATAGCATGTGTTCGCTCGCGTATGAGCGTGCGAGCGTGCTTGTCAATGAAAGACGAAGAGCCAGAAGACCTCCTAGTCACTACAGAAACTACTTTGAGATGCTCGAGGCATGCGGCAGGGGAACAGGCGGTTGCCAACAGGTGACTATTCACCGCAGTTTACAGAGAGCAACAGTTATAATAAAAGGTTCGGGAGATCAACGTATGGAAGCACTCGACAACAAAAATCGAATGTGGAAATAGTGCTTTTCAGCACGCATCTATTTCGGCACATGCGTGGTCTGCCTCGGTACAACAGGTCTGCATTTCTAAGTAAAGCTTGCTGCTCACCTTCCCCATTACCATGCATTAATAAGTGTGTGTGTGTGTGTGTGTGTGTGTGTGTGTGTGTGTGTGCGCGCGTGTGTGCGCGTCTGTGTATGCGCGCGCGCGTGTGTGTGCGTGTGTGTCAGCATATGCGTGTGTGTGTGTGTGTGTGCGCGCGCGGGGGGGGGGGTGAGGCCGGGGGGAGGGTTGATGTCGGGGGGCGGGGGGATGAGGCCGGGGGGATAAACAAAGGGTAAACCAGCTAGTATATTATATTATAGTTTCTCTGGCTGGGTTTTCGTGGTCTGCTCCAAGCAGTCATACTCGGATCTAACCGTGGATTCCAAGCATCCTGGAAAATCAAACTCAACCCACGCGCAAGAACAACATGGTCGCCAAATGCCATAGCCACCCGAAGAACATTACTACACGTAACACGATGACGCACATGAGAATAGACTTTACGTGCTATCTTCTATCCTCCATACTGAACACCTTTCACCGATGTTGTACAGACCGAAGACTGGAAAACGACTTTCTCGTCTTCCTGGCCGGAGACCTGGTCTTGCTGCACGACTCCTCTTCATGGGAGCTAGCGTTGTGCAATCCTCGTGACGACCATCTGTGTCCAGGCCGCCTGAAAAATCGCATGAAATCTGTTCCATACTCTACCCTATCCAAAGTCTCGGTGTATTTTCTTAACTCGATCTATATGTTCTGCGACAGTAATTTCCCTGCTACGACGCTGCGGTAACGTTCCCAACTCTCAACTTAACAGCAGTTTTTCAAGTCGTATTTAGTGTTCTTTTTAGTCTTTGTAACATGTAACGCACTGGCCAATATTTCCCCATGACTTGACTTTTTCATGGATGAGATGTATATGTAATTGTTTTGCATAACACACTCTCCTCTTCTGTTCTCGTTACGCATGTAAGTATAGACATTCTACAGACTTCCTTCCTTGCAAAGGAGCTTTCCTTATCAAGCCATCAGTATACTTCTTTGTGTTAGGGGTCTGTCCTTGAACAGCCAAACATTTCTGAGGCGCGGGTGATTGGTTTCCTTCGGCGTTCTGCAATACGTATCCACGTTTGTCCCACTGTTTGAATTACTAGTGCTATATTCTTTCTACATATTTCACACAAACGTTGCTCTGTCACTGCCACAGTACAGATGTACTGCATTTTTGATGCATTGTAAGTTGTCTCCACACACAGACCAGAAGATTTCCCGGCATCATCAGCTCTATACACCAGTGCCTGAAGTATGTAGACATTATGGAATAATCTACCGCACTTTATCATCGTGTTGATACAGGTGTATCTATTGGTTGGCTATGATTACCTTCCTTTGAGCATCTTTCTTCATACATATCTGACGCTACGTCCATCGGGATTTGGCACTGAAGTCTCCCAAAACGATCCAAGCGGAAAGAAAGATGTTGCCCTTTCTGTCTCGTCTTTTCTTGTCCTCCTGTTTTCGCTCAGAAGTTTCTATCTAGCAGCATGACAGGCGTTGAGCTTCTTCTTTCGAGCGCCCTCACACGTGGCAAGTTTTCTTGAAAGAACAGGAAAGTTTCCTCGTCTCTGGCAAGCTTTTCACCTCTCACGTTGCAAGTCCTTCGACTCGCAATTTATTATTTGGCAAATAATGTCACGGTGATTCAGTGATTCAGTGTGACTGCACGAGATCAGATGACGTACTCGATTCACATCACACATATTCAAAGTTTTGTACCTATCAAGTCCATATATTTAGAAATAATCAGAAGGCACTCCCTGTCCTTGTAGTGGCCAGGGTATGATGGATTTCCCATGTCTCGTTTTGCTGGGCATGAACGCCACAGTTCGGTTATATGCGCTGTCCAGCCGTAAGTCCACATAACTGGTCGCCATGATGATTCGATGAAAACAACTCGATCTACGTCACAAACGAGAACCCATCTGAGTGGCTGTTCGCAAAAACTTTTCTTGCCAGCGGCAATAAAAATATAGCATTGCTCTATGCTACGGTAACTCGACAAAGCATGTTTTGCAACTTGTGAACGTCAACTTGTTAATGGCAAGTGGAAATTGTCAGAAAAATTGCCGCATGGAAGGATGCCCTTATCTCTTTTATTTTTATTCCCTTGCGTTCTGAATAAAATTATTCTCTTTGATGTTTAATGGTATTTTTCTTTCTCTGTCATAAACAATCTTTCTACTCGTCTTTCGTCTTGCCTTCTATAATCCTTGCGTTTCCCGTTAAATGCATCATTTGCGCCTCGAAAATCTGAACTTTGCTTCTCATCGTCCAAAGGTGTCTCTGGGTGTCTGTCCCAATTGTCTGATAGGAGAGGAAGCTGCAAAGTCGACTGATAAGGTGCTATCACTACAACTCTCGCGGAAAACTTACGGAAACGAGATAACGCAGTTGAAATACGACTTGGGAGGAAAAATCGAACATCGACCACACTGAATGCACGTCGCCACTGCAGATGATCCGTTATTTTGAACGCATTTCCACTCTGATAGGTTTCCGCGAATGCGATTTTCATTCTACCAGTGTCATGTCTCCAGAGAGCGCTGGTCGTCTCTATGCGGAAAACCCTTGGGCTGCCTCAAGAGGCTAGAGGCAGCGGCGGCGGAGCGCTGTGCGTGGGCGTAGCGATGGCGCTAGCTCTTCTTTCCCCTCTGCTCTCTCCAGCCGTCTCCTCCGCGTGGTCGAGGCGCTGTCCTGGTGAAATTCAATGACGCCGTGAGTTGCGGGGCAGAGCGGGGCGTTGAGGAGGTCGCAGCCGCAAAACCCCTCTGTCCGTGCTCGCCATGCCGACAGGGAGAAATTGTTCTGGACAGACCCGATAAAAATGTTTGGGAAACGGGGATGGGGGTGGGGAGGGGCGGTGGGCGCTTGCAAGGGGACGGCAACAGGAGGAAGGGAGCAGGGGTGCGAAGGGAGATGAGGAGAAAGTGGCAGCGGGTTGTGAATCATATTAATTTTGATAGAGAACTACGTGCTCAGAAAATGCCGTGTTCTTTTAGCACTTGCTCGCAGGTCCGGTGTTGACACTGTGGTATTTCCTACGACAGTGAAGCGTGAGACTCGCCTGACATGTCAGTTGCAAACGCAATGCGATTCAGCAGAATGGATTTATGAACTTTTCTACTGGGAAAAAGATATCCATTTCATTTCATCATCATCATTATCATCATCATCGTCATCATCATCATCATCATCATCATCATCATCATCATCATCACCGTCGTCGTCGTCGTCGTCATCATCGTAATCCTCATCATCGTCATCACTATCATCATCGTCGTCGTCGTCATCGTCATCATCGTCATCATCATCATCGCCGTCGTCGCCGCCGCCGCCGCTGTCATCATCATCTTTATGTCATCCTCTCTTTTCTTTGAAAACGTTCTCGGCGTATTTCATCCCCGATCGCCGCTGTGCGGCGCCCAATGAGCGGTGTAACTCCTCGGTAGGAGAGGCAGTGTGGGTGCAGCCCCTTGCTTACAGGGTGTAACTCCTCGGTAGGAGAGGCAGTGTGGGTGCAGCCCCTTGCTTACAGGGTGTAACTCCTCGGTAGGAGAGGCAGTGTGGGTGCAGCCCCTTGCTTACAGGGTGTAACTCCTCGGTAGGAGAGGCAGTGTGGGTGCAGCCCCTTGCTTACAGGGTGTAACTCCTCGGTAGGAGAGGCAGTGTGGGTGCAGCCCCTTGCTTACAGGGTGTAACTCCTCGGTAGGAGAGGCAGTGTGGGTGCAGCCCCTTGCTTACAGGGTGTAACTCCTCGGTAGGAGAGGCAGTGTGGGTGCAGTCCCTTGCTTACAGGGTGTAACTCCTCGGTAGGAGAGGCAGTGTGGGTGCAGCCCCTTGCTTACAGGGTGTAACTCCTCGGTAGGAGAGGCAGTGTGGGTGCAGTCCCTTGCTTACAGGGTGTAACTCCTCGGTAGGAGAGGCAGTGTGGGTGCAGCCCCTTGCTTACAGGGTGTAACTCCTCGGTAGGAGAGGCAGTGTGGGTGCAGCCCCTGCTACAGGGTGTAACTCCTCGGTAGGAGAGGCAGTGTGGGTGCAGCACCATGCTTACAGGGTGTAACTCCTCGGTAGGAGAGGCAGTGTGGGTGCAGCCCATGCTTACAGGTTGTACTCCTCGGTAGGAGAGGCAATGTGGGTGAAGCACCCAGTACCGGTGTAACTCCTCGGTAGGAGAGGCAGTGTGGGTGAAGCACCCAGTGACTGGCTTCACTTCTCGGTAGGAGAGGCAGTGTGGGTGAAGCACCCAGTGACTGGCTTCACTTCTCGGTAGGAGAGGCAGTGTGGGTGAAGCACCAGTGACTGGTTTACTTCTCGGTAGGAGAGGCAGTGTGGGTGAAGCACCAGTGACCGGTTTTACTTCTCGGTAGGAGAGGCAGTGTGGGTGAAGCACCAGTGACCGGTTTTACTTCTCGGTAGGAGAGGCAGTGTGGGTGAAGCACCAGTGACCGGTTTTACTTCTCGGTAGGAGAGGCAGTGTGGGTGAAGCACCAGTGACCGGTTTTACTTCTCGGTAGGAGAGGCAGTGTGGGTGAAGCACCAGTGACAGGTTTTACTCCTCGGTAGGAGAGGCAGTGTGGGTGAAGCACCAGTGACCGGTTTTACTTCTCGGTAGGAGAGGCAGTGTGGGTGTAGCACCAGTGACAGGTTTTACTTCTCGGTAGGAGAGGCAGTGTGGGTGTAGCACCAGTAACCGGTTTTACTTCTCGGTAGGAGAGGCAGTGTGGGTGCAGCACCATGTGACAGGGTTTAACTCCTCGGTAGGAGAGGCAGTGTGGGTGCAGCACCAGTGACAGGTTGTAACTTCTCGGTAGGAGAGGCAGTGTGGGTGCAGCCCCAGTGACAGGTTTTAACTCCTCTGTAGGAGAGGCAGTGTGGGTGCAGCGTCCAGTGACAGGTGTTACTCCTCTGTAGGAGAGGCAGTGTGGGTGCAGCACCATGTGACAGGTTGTACTCCTCGGTAGGAGAGGCAGTGTGGGTGCAGTCCCTTGCTTACAGGGTGCAACTCCTCGGTAGGAGAGGCAGTGTGGGTGCAGCCCCTTGCTTACAGGGTGTAACTCCTCGGTAGGAGAGGCAGTGTGGGTGCAGCCCCTTGCTTACAGGGTGCAACTCCTCGGTAGGAGAGGCAGTGTGGGTGCAGCCCCTTGCTTACAGGGTGCAACTCTAGGATGCGCGCTGCTACGAGCAGGAGCCGCCATTGTTTGCAGCAAGCGACAGAGGGCATGCGCTTCAGCCACTCGCCCTCAAATGATCAATGCGCAATTTAATGCATGTACAAATGAAGGGATGGAAGGATGGTTTTCTGAGCACCTTAATCCGAAATGGGTTCATTCAGGCAAATTAATTATTTTCTCTTTCTCTTTTTTTTTTTTAACCGTCTTCACTCCTAGGAAGATTTGCGATTTCTTGACGATTGCTCACAGTATATTTCCTAGTTGTTGTTTTTTTTACAACTCGTACCCTTAATCCAAAGTTGAGTCTGAGTTTCTTTTCGACTTTTTTTCCTCTCTCTTTTTTTCTTATAAGTTGTCAACCTCGCGTGAACGCCAACACCTCCCACCCCGCCCTCAACCCTTGCCTGAAGGAGGATGGCGTGGGTCGAAGGGTTGATGGAGGTCACCACGTTGGAGAACGGTCCTGAGACGCCCACGCATGGACATGTGCCAGGAAGCTCGACGGAAGACGAGCCAAACCTAACCACAGCCACACACTGATTGCTACCCTAGAGCGGGAAAATGCAGTCGCCGTGCCTAGTGCTGGCGCTGGGGGGAGGGGAGCAGTCTGAGGCCCACGACCTGCTACAGAATCCTCCCAGCACTTGCACTCCCGGGAGCGGAGCCTTGTCTCAGTTTCTAACTCTTGTTTTCCTCGTCGTCCGTGGCAAGCACGACATTGAGGCGTCGCACGGGACAGACCTCAAGCTATTTGTATGAGGGGCACGATCAAACGACAAATTGTTATTTGTTTGATTAAAATATCCGAACAATAAAAACCGCTGGCGCTGAACCTCCAGGTTTTGGCATTAAAAAGCCCCCAATAAAGCTGTGAGGGCCTTCAGTAAACCTGGAGGGATAAAAAATCGAATACAGGACGTTTCGTACCATAGTCGTTGTGTACCTCATTTAGTCGATTCGTACCTTTTCTACCCTAATCCTAACTCTAACCCTAACCCTAACTCTAACCCTAACTCTAACTCTAACCATAACCCTAAAGGGTACGAAACGACTAGGTACAAAATGCCCAGGATAACGACCCGCATCGTAAAAAATAATTCTTTCTCCTTTACCAGTGTTCTCAAATTCAGTGTTCGTCATTAAACAGCTTCAAAAACAGAATTGACACGATGTTCAAAGACTACATGTACTGTGATGATGTTGGCCACCCGCTGTTGCCACGTATACCACTCTCTGCCACTCATAAGCCACCGGAAGAAAAGTATAGAGAATAGGCACGATCTTTTAAGATCGTTAGAACTAGGGTAGTAAAAAGTGAGAGTAGCCATAAGTACTGATCAAAAGATCAGATAAAGGCCTCGCGGCCTAAGACATCTGGGCCCGTATTCACAACGGCGATTTATCGGCGATTTATGTTAACCCCGATTTATCTCTAAACTCAGACGACTCCAACTGCCTGTTCCGCTCTCCCTTGGCTGGAAACCAGTATACATAGCAAAGCGCAACCTAGGATCCTCTGATGAGCGTACCTTATCTAACCGGTCAAGATAACGCGGGGCTAGGGGATAAATCGAGTGTTAAAAAGATAAATCGCCGTTGTGAATACGGGCCCAGAGGACATATCTATCTATCTAAATTCATTCTCCTATAAACTGTCCTCACAAATGACGTCACGTTATTGATGACGTCGCACATGTTGGAATTTCGCCATTCCATCAAATTGCCTACCTCCCCAGGTGTTTCGAAATTGTTCTCCTGGCATATAGGATCGAAACTCTACTTGCAAATGACGTAACGTTATTAATGACGTCAAACATTACACAATTTCGCCATTCCATGAACCGCGTATTTGGGGAGGCGCTCTGGAGTGTACGACCTTAAAAAACCACTTTCTCTTCAAACCTTGATTCTGAAAATTTGATACATTCAATCGGACCTAACTTCCAGTTAGTGTGCAAAATGTCAAGGAAATCCGTCCAGTAGTTTTTGAGATATAAGCCGTGGAGTCGGTCCAGACACACACACACACAGACAGATAAAAACCGCTGGCGCTGAACCTCCAGGTTTTGGCATATTAAAAAAAAAATTAAAAAAAGATCGGGTTCGAACCCGCAACCTCTCGAGAAAAGAGGGGGAAAACACACACACACACACATAAAAACACAAAAACCCAGGTCGGGTTCGAACCCACAACCTCTCGAAAAAAGAGAAGAAAAAAAAGTTTCAGCGCAGAATCAAACCTGGTCATGCATGACCAAGAGTTGAACACTCTACCAGCTGAGCCATTAGAGAATTGCTATGACGGAGTGTTTGTAAAGCATGTAAATCCATTTCTAAGCTATTGGCCCAGGAACAATCGACCATATATTTAAAACATGATGGATAGGTTCAGGAAAGCTCCTATTATGACATGTTTTGTTTTCCTTTGGCATGTCATAGACGCTGAATTAACACTCACACAGTCACACAGAGGAGGAAGTGTATTATACTTTATAGATGTTCACACCAGACATGTGCATTCGTACTCATTCACGCACACACCGTGTGTGGTACTGCTACCGAGTACCGTCGTTCTACAAGCAACGAGTCAATCCTGTTAACACGATGCATAACTGGTAGGTTTTTAGGCTAGATTCGCTTCGAAAAGTTGCAGAAAATCTGATGGTGGTTACAATCTGACGGTATAACAAATTTTGACAAGGAAAAAACCAAGCAACTATAACCATTCTGACCGTTGTCAGCCATGTTTGCAGAAGCTCCTAATCTCGCTGGAAACAAGAT
This sequence comes from Theodoxus fluviatilis, assembly GCA_034096865.1. Taxonomy (NCBI): domain Eukaryota; kingdom Metazoa; phylum Mollusca; class Gastropoda; order Cycloneritida; family Neritidae; genus Theodoxus; species Theodoxus fluviatilis. The sequence goes on along the minus strand of JAWQFJ010000849.1, from coordinate 74,196 downwards.
TTCATACTCTTGTCGTGGAACCAAACGACGAAAAGATTGACCTGATTTTTCAATACAAACACTGTATTCATTTTGTTGTTTAGACTGCAAGTGTAACTTTTCTGACTTGCGTTCCACTCAACACATTTTTCACCTAGTGGACATGTACTCGATTAATTGACTCGATTAAATTGAACTGATGTATTTGATATACATTTGTATTAATCCGGAAAAATTATGAAATCATACTTCATTCATTCGAGCATTAGTCTTGACAGCGTTCAGCGGACGAAGTAAACATCAATCTACTTCGACCATAACGTAAGTGCGAGTTGCAGACGAAACTTATCACCGTCACATGACACGGTGACGCCGAATGTCAAATTACTGCTATCTTACGGTCGTAATAATCGGACAAAGTTTGAAAGTTAGTCCCCTAGTGAATGGCGAACTTTTGTGACAGTGTCAGATCTTAATTTCGTCTAAATAACATGTGTAGTATGTATTCATACCCCTGTCTATCACAGTCTGAGATATCTTCTCACTGTCTGGCAAAAATGAGACTCAAATGCTGTCCGCAATACAACGCAACTAGTTCCCGTGAAACTGAAAGCCATTTTGCCGCCTGCATGTGTTTATCACGCGAGCTTCAGCGAGAAAGGGCGTGGCTGTGGAGTGGAATTTTGCTATTCCGTCAATTGACCTTTGAGGGAGGCAGTTTTTGAGATATCAGCTTCTAAGTGGGACTGAATTTCAGATCTTACATGCAAATGACGTCACGCTATTGATGACGTCAAATTTGGCTATTCCGTCAATTGTCATTTCAATAATTTTTAGAGAGGTGCTTCGATTATACGACCTTAAAAAACCACTTTCTCTTCAAGCCTCGATTCTGAAAATTTGAAACATTCAATCGGACCTAACTTCCAGTTAGTGTGCAAATTCGCAAGGAAATCCGTCCAGTAGTTTTTGAGATATAAGCCATGGAGTCGGGACAGACACACACACACACAGACAGACACACAGACAGATAAAGTCTGTAGGACCTCCAGTAAACCTGGAGGGATAAAAACCGCTGGCGCTGAACCTCCAGGTTTTGGAGAAAAAAAAGATCGGGTTCGAACCCGCAGCCTCCGAGAAAAGAGGAGGAAAAAACGCACACACACACAAACACAAAAAACCAGGTCGGGTTCGAACCCACAACCCCTCGAAAAAAGAGAAGAAAAAAAGTTTCAGCGCAGAATCGAACCTGGTCATGCATGACCAAGAGCCCAATGCTCTACCAACTGTGCCATTGAAAACTTGTATGTATGTGAAGCATTTATAACGACCTTGTCATAAACCCCCGTGGTTCGTATTTTGCACTGTAAATTGTAGAAAAATGGATGATAGCATGAACTGTTTGGTATTTCATACGGATCTAACCCATCAACGTCAATATTCTTCTCGTAGTATCGCATTTTGGCGTCTGCTGGTAGAGGTTCAACATATATCGAAGCGTTTTGCTGAAGTAGGAAAGATAACTCTGTTTGACTCGATGTCATTACGCTGAAATGGTCGTTGTTCCCAACATTTCCGGGTCAGGGATTGATTAAATCATCATATTTTTGTGACACTGAGACCAGACCATCAAAACAATTAGCACTAGGCCTTGAATCAAATCGTCGTACGAGATCTTACGTTGACTGCAAATGTACAACAGTGCCGCGTGATTGTGTCGACATTCAGTTAGTTCGCTGGGCGATTCCAGGCTTTTAACCAGCAAAGGCAACGATCTAGATGGTACATATACTTTACCGGTTTCACAAATGGAATGAATTTGACGCCAACACAGCGTAGTATCGCTTTTTTGCGTCTGCTGGTAGACGTTCATAATACAAAAAAGCCAAATGTTGTTTTGTGAACGTAGGGAAAGAGTTTGACTCGATTAGGCTCTTACATCTATTGACTATCGAGGGAGGTGCTTCGGAGTGTACGAAATCCATTTTTCTCAAAATTCTACTTGCAAATGACGTCACGTTGTTAATGATGTCAAACATTACGCAATTTGGCCATTCTATGAACCGCGTATTTGGGGAGGCGCTCTGGAGTGTACGACCTTAAAAAACCACTTTCTCTTCAAGCCTTGATTCTGAAAATTTGATACATTTAATCGGACCTAACTTCCAGTTAGTGTGCAAAATCTCAAAGAAATCCGTCCAGTAGTTTTTGAGATATAGGCCGTGGAGTTGGGACAGACAGACAGACAGACAGACAGACAGATAAAAACTGCTGGCGCTGAACCTCCAGGTTTTGGCACCAAAAAAAAAAGATCGGGTTCGAACCTGCAACCTCTCGAGAAAAGAGGGGGGAAAAACACACAAAAAACCCCAATAAAACAGGTCGGGTTCGAACCAGCAACCTCTCGAAAAAAGAGGGGAAAAAAGTTTCAGCGTGGGTTCGAACCCGTTCACACATGACCTAACGTTACAATAGTCCAACGCTTTAACCGTCTGAGCCATTCGGCAATTAACGGTACTACGTGTTTGCAAAGCAATTATAAATTTAAAAGTCTGTAGGACCTCCAGTAAACCTGGAGGGATATGAGTAGTATTCATTCATAGTAGTAGTAGTAGTAGTAGTAGTAGTAGTAGTAGTAGTAGTAGTAGTAGTAGTAGTTGAGAGGCTATATATAGGCCATGAAGCCTTTTGAACGCCCCATCGAAATGTGTGGCCTTCTATAGGGTCGTAGTGCAATTTTCTTATTGCGATAATGTCACTCATCATAGCTTCTGAACTAGGTACGAAACGTCCAGGATACGAAACGACCCGCATCGTAAAAATATCCTTCTCTCTCCTTCACCAATGTTCTCGAAATTATTCCTTCTCGAAAATCTCCTCGAAATTACGTCACGTTATTCCACGTCAAATGATTACGTCACGCATTTTGCATTTGAACTCTGTTGTAGCGTTTTCTTTGCATTGTTTTTCGTAAAAAGTAACTTTTTTCAAACCTCGATTCTGAAAATGTGCTACATTCAATCGGACCTAACTTCCAGTTAGTGTGCAAAATGTCAAGGAAATCCGTCCAGTAGTTTTTGAGAAATCAGCCGCGAAGACGGGACAGACAGACAGATAAAGTCTGTAGGACCTCCAGTAAACCTGGAGGGATAATCTTTGCTTCAATTGAGTCGGGACAGAGTTCCGTCCTTTGCCTTCTTTGCAACACCAAAACGTAAAAAAGTAATTAAAAAAACCCACTTACCCAGCCTTGCACGAGCAATGAGGATGGTTGATCTTCTGCTTAGCAGCGTCAAGATGGAAAGAAAGTGGATGTGCATTGATCTGAAGCACGGAGCTGTCACCTCCACCGTTTAGTCCTCTTGCTAATAGATCTTAATTTCGTCTAAATAACATGAGTAGTATTTATTCATACCCCTGTCTATCACAGTCTGAGAAATCTTCTCACTGTCTGGCAAAAATGAGACACAAATGCTGTCCGGAATACAGTGTTAGTCTGCGTTCATTCGGAAGCCATTTCGGCGCGTGCATCTGTAACCACGCGAGATACAGCGAGAAAAGGGGCGTGGCTGTAGAGTGGGTCGCCATTCCATCAAATGACTACTTGCATCGTAAAAAATCCTTCTTCCTCCTTCACCAATGTTCTCTAAATTATTCATTCTCGCATGGATTCTATATAGGACCCACGCTCCTCGAAATTCTACTTGCAAATGACGTAACGTTATTAATGACGTCAAACATTACGCAATTTGGCCATTCCATGAACCGCGTATTTGGGGAGGCGCTCTGGAGTGTACGACCTTAAAAAACCACTTTCTCTTCAAGACTCGATTCTGAAAATTTGATACATTCAATCGGACCTAACTTCCAGTTAGTGTGCAAAATGTCAAGGAAATCCGTCCAGTAGTTTTTGAGATATAAGCCGTGGAGTCGGGACAGACAGACACACACACACACACACACACACACACCCACACAAACACACGGACAGATAAAGTCTGTAGGACCTCCAGTAAACCTGGAGGGATAAAGTCTGTAGGACCTCCAGTAAACCTGGAGGGACAAGCAAATTATTTTAACTTCTTGTTTTCATCTTTATTTCGTAAAGAAACTCTAGTAGATTGACCCATTTTATCCCTCCAGGTTTACTGGAGGTCCTACAGACTTTATCTGTCTGTGTGTGTGTCTGTCTGTCCCGTCTCCACGGCTTATATCTCAAAAGCTACTGGACGGATTTCCTTGAGATTTTGCACACTAACTGGAAGTTAGGTCCGATTGAATGTATCAAATTTTCAGAATCGAGGCTTGAAGAGAAAGTGGTTTTTTAAGGTCGTATTCTCGAAATTACCGGTCGAAAAATGATTGAAATGACAATTGACGGAATAGCCAAATTTGACGTCATTAATAACGTTACGTCATTTGCAAGTACAATTTCGATCCTATATGCCAGGAGAAGAATTTCGAAACACCTGGGGAGGTAGGCAATTTGATGGAATGGCGAAATTCCAACATGTGCGACGTCATCAATAACGTGACGTCATTTGCGAGGACAGTTTATAGGAGAATTAATTTAGATAGATAGATATGTCCTCAGGGCCCGTATTCACGACGGCGATTTATCCTTTTTAACACTCGATTTATCTCCTATCCCCGATTTATCTTGACTTCGGTTTAAATTCTCCTAATCATGACGGCGATTTAGCCCTAAACTCGCGTCAAAGCAGAGTGTTAAACTATTCTCCCGAAGTCGGCAAGATAAATAGATAAACCGGGGTTATCGAGAGAGGCAAGATGGCAGCGATTGTGCTTAAGAAACGAATTCATGACAATCTGTTAAGGAAAAACCGAGTATTCCGAGACCGAAGGCACCCGTTAGAAGTATTTAATGATGAAGAGGTGTTCAGAAAGTTTCGATTCCATCGAAAGGAAATCTTGGCCATCACCGACGAGATCCATAAAGAAATCCGTCGAACCCAGAATTATTCAAAGGCACAGCAACCGAAAGAATGACGTCGTCAGGCACTTATGACGCTATCACGCATTTTGCACGTGTTAACTCTACACATTCTTTCATAGACAATCTACACTCACAAACACAAGTAATCATACACGTTCTTTGCTACATGAACAAAGTTACAAACCACCTCCACATTCTTCCACGTTCGCAAGCACGTCTACTTCACATTCTTCCTCAACACCAGCCTCACGCCCGTCCTGCAAGTCCTTCTTGCGCTTAGATTTTATGTAAGCGGCGCATTTCAGGACCAACACACTCATTTCGGTTTCACTGAAGTTTTTTGCCCTTGCCTTTCTCTCTTTTTTCTTGCTAGCCATTTTTTTCTATCTACTCCACGTATTTAGATATAGATCAGTGTCTACGCGAAGAAAACACAACGTAACCACGGTAACCACACACGGTGTGTGCGTGAATCACTGAATGAGTACGAATGCACATGTCTGGGTTGAACATCTATAATACACTTCCTCCTCTGTGTGACTGTGTGAGTGTTAATTCAGCGTCTATGACATGCCAAAGGAAAGCAAAACATGTCATAATAGGAGCTTCCTGAACCTATCCATCATGTTTAAAATATATGGTTGATTGTTCCTGGGCCGATAGCTTAGAAATGGATTTACATGCTTTACAAACACTCCGTCATAGCAATTCTCTAATGGCTCAGCTGGTAGAGCGTTCGACTCTTGGTCATGCATGACCAGGTTTGATTCTGCGCTGAAACTTTTTTTTCTTCTCTTTTTTCGAGAGGTTGTGGTTTTTTGTGTTTTTATGTGTGTGTGTGTTTTCCCCCTCTTTTCTCGAGAGGTTGCGGGTTCGAACCCGATCTTTTTTTAAATGCCAAAACCTGGAGGTTCAGCGCCAGCGGTTTTTATCTGTCTGTCTGTCTGTCTGTGTGTGTGTGTGTGTCTGTCCCGACTCCACGGCCTATATCTCAAAAACTACTGGACGGATTTCCTTGAGATTTTGCACACTGACTGGAAGTTAGGTCCCATTCAATATTATCAAATTTTCAGAATCGAGGTTTGAAAAGAAAGTGACTTTTTTACATTTTGGTGTTTCAATGAAAACGATTCAACAGACTCCATTTTGCAAAATCTGTGACGTGATCATTTGACGTCGAATAACGTGACGTCATTTGCGAGGAGATTTTTGAGGAGGGTGAATAGAATAGAATAGAATAGAATTCTTCGGCTTGCTTAGGCGTCCAGGGCCTATCGCCGATTCTGGTAGTTCTCTGGCTGTATTTTTATTGTTCTTGGCCCGTATTCACGACGGCGATTTATCTTTTTAACACTCGATTTATCTCCTATCCCCGATTTATCTTGACTTCGGTTTAAATTCTCCTATTCATGACGGCGATTTAGCCCTAAACTCGCGTCAAAGCAGAGTGTTAAACTATTCTCCCGAAGTCGGCAAGATAAATAGATAAACCGGGGTTATCGAGAGAGGCAAGATGGCAGCGATTGTGCTTAAGAAACGAATTCATGACAATCTGTTAAGGAAAAACCGAGTATTCCGAGACCGAAGGCACCCGTTAGAAGTATTTAATGATGAAGAGGTGTTCAGAAAGTTTCGATTCCATCGAAAGGAAATCTTGGCCATCACCGACGAGATCCATAAAGAAATCAGTCGAACCCAGAATTATTCAAAGGCACAGCAACCGAAAGAATGACGTCGTCAGGCACTTATGACGCTATCACGCATTTTGCACGTGTTAACTCTACACATTCTTGTGTGTGTGTGTGTGTGTGTGTGTGTGTGTGTGTGTGTGTGTGTGTGTGTGTGTGTGTGTGTGTGTGTGTCTGTCTGTCTGTCTGTCTGTCTGTCCCGACTCCACGGCTTATATCTCAAAAACTACTGGACGGATTTCCTTGAGATTTTGCACACTAACTGGAAGTTAGGTCCGATTGAATGTATCAAATTTTCAGAATCGAGGCTTGAAGAGAAAGTGGTCAAACTCTTTTCCTACGTTCACAAAACAACATTTGGCTTCTTTGTATGATGAACGTCTACCAGCAGACGCAAAAAAGCGATACTACGCTGTGTTGGCGTCAAATTCATTCCATTTGTGAAACCGGTAAAGTATATGTACCATCTTACATCTAGATCGTTGCCTTCGCTGGTTAAAAGCCTGGAATCGCCCAGCGAACTAACTGAATGTCGACACAATCACGCGGCACTGTTGTACATTTGCAGTCAACGTAAGATCTCGTACGACGATTTGATTCAAGGCCTAGTGCTAATTGTTTTGATGGTCTGGTCTCAGTGTCACAAAAATATGATGATTTAATCAATCCCTGACCCGGAAATGTTGGGGACAACGACCATTTCAGCGTAATGACATCGAGTCAAACAGAGTTATCTTTCCTACTTCAGCAAAACGCTTCGATATATGTTGAACCTCTACCAGCAGACGCCAAAATGCGATACTACGAAAAGAATATTGACGTTGATGGGTTAGATCCGTATGAAATACCAAACAGTTCATGCTATCATCCATTTTTCTACAATTTACAGTGCAAAATACGAACCACGAGGGTTTATGACAAGGTCGTTATAAATGCTTCACATACCTACAAGTTTACAATGGCACAGTTGGTAGAG
>JAWQFJ010000849.1:51596-56596 GCA_034096865.1 Theodoxus fluviatilis | reverse complement strand
AGAAAAGCCTATTTTTCAGTGTGACTTCTCATTTTAGACTTTTCATTTTGAAACATTAGAGCGGCAACAAGTCCTTCAGACCAAAATACAGTAACGCACACAGAGTCATTTAGATGAGGGACTATTTTACTTTCAACATGGCACCTTTTTCGAATGGTGAAACCTCATTAGGAACCTTCTCTTCGGGGAACTTTTAAGTGCAACCATAACTATATCTGATGCACACATTTGCCAGTGAAAGTTGCTTTGGGAAATGTGAGCAATTGTCTCGCTTTGTTCATTGTAAAAGGAACCTTTAGAGAGACATTTGTGTCACACATAGCCTTTGTACTTTGAGCGTCAGTCTGGTCTCTTACGCGAAAGCAATAAAACTCGTGATTGTAAATACGAAAATAAAAATCCATCGTTTCCAAAATAATGTCACTGTTATTGAGGATTTAAGTAAACGCAGGCTCCGTAGCTTAGTACAAGTGTGTCACTTTTTTTTCACATTCGGATTCAGCACGTCTGCCTAGACTTCTACGTTATTCCCTTTATCTGCTGGAAACGGTGTTCTTTTGGAAGTCTAATGAACGGATGCAGTGTTCATGGAAAAGGTTTTCTCTGTAAGTTATTTTAATCGAAACATGTTCTGTTTTTCACTGTACTATCGCCGTCACGCTGTAGAGAGCAGCAAGCAAATTTATAGGGTTTCTAACGTCTACTATCTTCCAACGCAAAACAAAAATTATCTTTTGCTTTTTACATCGGTAAAAAGGCAATGCTGTCATCATCATCATATCACTTTCACCACGTTCTTGGCAGAAGTCCTTTTTTTGTTTTTATCACCACTTGAATTTTGAGTGAAACGATCACAGCCATCAATATTCGGGTGGATTTATTACGTTTTCTAAACCATTTTTCCATCTGGCGTGAAATTCGAGTCGTTGCTGTCTAACCCGAGGTAACTCTGACCACTGTACCAATCCAAAACAAAACTTTGCAGAGGTGAAAAGTGACAAGTTTCGTAATAACCTCGCTCTCTAGCCCCCAAATCAAACTCATTATATGATGTCGAGAACAATGACGTTATTCGAAAACTGAAAGGAAAACTCCTGCAAAAACTTACCACACTGTATGGCGGTGCGGCGAGGTCGACTTTGCTGCAGTATCTTGGTCAGACTGGAGCACCTAGGCCCATTCTGTGAACCCGAGTCATTAGTGACTCTGGCACAGTTTGCAATGAATGCGTGATAGACTTGACCCTTTGCATTACAGCATTGCGCAAAAAATAGTTCGTTCTGATACTATTTTTTCTCCACTTTTTACATAAATCATTCAGATGTCAAAACTTGTTTCCATTTCAACAAAAACATTTTATTTTATTGAATAAACCCTTGTTTATTACCTCAATAAGAGTACGTTAAGAGTTTTGTGCGAAATAGTCTTAGAACTACTTTAACGGCGTATGTCAGGGAGCAGATCGGCTATCCCACAAGCCTCTCTTGTGACCTCCATTTGCATATTTCGGAAGTAAACCTTCCATTACGTGATGTCAACTGTGGTAGAGACACTTTCCCCGGTAGGCGAAGTCTCTAATGAACAAGAATGACCTTGGCCTGGACATCGGCCTCTGACTACAACGACACACTGCGACACATGGTGAGGCACACCTCCTTCAGGGGCGCGTTGCTTGCGCGAGGAAAGCTAGGAAAGCGCGAGGCGAGTGCGTTGCAAACACTTCCTCGCTCGCAAGAAAACGCGAATGTTACCGAGGAGGCTTCGGAGGTACTTAGTCGCAGCTAATGGGACTATACAAAATGGCGCAGATTATGCCCTTAGGGTTGATGTTTAAAGACGTCAGTGCCTGCAGTGCGTGTGTCACTGTCCGAGAATGGAAAGGTGTACTTACAGGGAAGGATTTGCTGTTTGAAAGTTCATTTGTACAATCTGAAGAGAACGCAATGAGGCTATTTCTAGAAAAACATGGTCGAACACTTTTTGGCGTGGCACACATGAAGGAGCATAATAAACCATCCATAAATTATGTCCTTCTAATTGACACAGAATGTATCGAAGCACAGCGCCTCCGACATAATTGTCTACATGTGCATCCGGGTTGCTTTCTTTTCTTTGACAAAGTATCCATGCCATTCGAAATGTCAACACGGTATGCTCAATCAAGTGAAAAACTGATATGACGTTTGTATCGTCAGTTACTTTGTCTAAGAGCAACTTTCCGAATGCAACCATGTTCTCTCGGTCTTCCGATTTGTCGATTAATGATTGGCCATTCTCTAGACGCCATGCTCTTGCAATCCTCGCCTCGCCTAGCTCGCGAGAAATTAATTCCTCTCCAGCAAAGTGGCTTAGCATCGTTCCTCCACACACACACGCGCACGCGCGCGCACACGCGCACGCACACATACACGCACTTCAGGATCATGAGCAGGCTAATCGCGGGAGCACCGTGGTTACGTTCGAACACGATAGTGTTCCCAAATGTGTGTTCATATTCCTGTGGGTGTATGAGTGTTTTTGCTCGTGAACAGTAGAGTGCGTGTGCATATAGGAGGGGATGGTTGAGGAAATAATTTACAACACACATCGACTAGAAACATGTTCACGCATTCCCAGTTTAGAAGTATGTAATCCCTCATTTTTCAAGTTGCTGCTTTATTGTATTTCAACAGATACTGTTTTCAATTACAGTATGTAAACTGCTCGTCTTTTTTTCTCCTCTTAAATGTCGGCTTCATTTCTGTTTTTGCAGCCAGCGGAAAGAGGTACGTATACCACTTATAAATATGTTTGTAATAAACTGTACTTTGATATCAAATTATATGATAATGTGATCAGTCCTCCCAAACCGAAGCACTTGGATACATTGTTCAGATCGAGATTCAGAAAGCTGAACCATTCTCACGTATACCCCAAAACTTTCATAATTCAAATGTACCGCTGAATGATTATTTTGTATGTCTGTAGATAGGCATTGCAATATCATTGTTGAAAAAACTTTGTCCATTTGCGTAACAACCCACCTCATCATCATATTGCATCTGTCTTACTTGCGAACATATCATTACAGTATTTAGTATGGTTACATTCCACTGGCTCTCATCTAAATAAGTAGCTTATTTTCATCAGAGCTGGGGGATGTATGTGAGAATTAGATCTGGGCCATAGATGTAGCTTGATTACAAGTAGGGAGTAGCTATGCACAATATAACTCAAACTTGAAAAGTCTTTTTTTGTGGTATATACGTGTTCAAATTGCCATAACTCAGCAACCACTGCAAATATCATAACACTTTTGGTATCGTGTTGAATGGCACGTAATGTCCTTTACGATAGCACACAAATCTGAAAATCTTTTTTTCAAAGATATCCAAGCGACTCATTTTGGGAGGATCGATCTCATTCATCATTATCTCACATTTTAATCTCTTGGTGCTCTTTCTTTTTGTGATCGATACAGCATGAAACCAATCTCTCAAATTGAGAGAATATCGACATGTTGAAGAGGAGTAATACAGTTTTGGTGGGCTGTGACAGCACACCGTGCCACGGGCACTGCAGGGCAGTAGGCCTGGCATTGAAAGACGTTTCCATGGCAATGCAGACGGCCGCGCATTGCACCCCATCATGGCAACTGATGCTTCTCCAAATGATTTCAAATGTCAACTCTTTGACCCCTGGAACATGTACTCTGGCAAAGATCACGAATTCACTGCCCCATATAATGTTGGTCTCTCTGAGGCGTGTCCCCAACATGATTCAGCATATCACCTATGGGAACTATGAAATTATGAAAACTCACTACATAAAGTAGATGACTAGATTATCATGTTTTCTGAGCATAGTTTGGTGAGAACTGTTAGCATACTAAAAAGGGGGGGGGGAGGAGGGGGAGAGGGGGAGGGGAGGGGGGGTGTCATTATCTGTTGTGAATGTTGTTTGCTCTGGTGGGACACCTTTGAAGACTACATGCATGTATGTGCAAGTGTGCGTGTGCGTGCGTTCATATGCGCTCACACGCACATGCGTGTTATTTGTTGTTTGTTGCTGGTTCTACATAATAAGTTTGGATTGCTTGTTCCCTGAAGGTAGCGACAGTGCACTTCGGCAGCGGAGAAGTCTTCAACGGTTTCTTCCTCGCTTGCAAGGTGGGTTTTCCCTTTTCGTGAAGGAGAAAGAAAACCATTGCGCGCACACACACACATGCACACACACACACACACACACACGCACACTCACACACATACACACACACACACACACACACACACACACACACACACAGACTCACACACACGCACACACTCACACACACTCACACACATACCACGCACACTCACACACACACACGCGCGCGCGCGCGCGCGCACGTGCAAAGTGTTTTTCCGGCTCTTTATACTTATGTGTTATGCCACTTTAAGGCTTTGTCCTGCTCCTTGTAAAAAAATATTTTCTCTCTTTTTAATAAGTTCATGTGTTCTTCGACTTCTTGGTCGAGTGCCTCGAATGCTCAGCGACCATCATGCATGGGTGCCGGATCATCGCTCGTGTAAATTCATACATCAATGCTGTCGTCCATTCTTTCTCATCTTTGCCCCTTGCCAATTCTTGATAAAGACTGCACTGTCCTTGTACGTTCCGTGAATTGTCTCTCGCTCCTCGCTTCTTCTCCGCCCGTTCCAGCGCCCCCGTCTACCAATATGCCCACTCCTCCCCTTGCTGACTTGGTCGTGATGAGTAGTCAGACCTCCCGTTCATGCTCATACCTTTGTGGTGTAGGGAGTAGTGGAGCGCTCGAGTATTGGTGACGTAGGGAAGTAATAAAACGCTTCGGCCATGGTGGTGTAGGAAAGTAATGGAATACTTGGGCAATTGTAATGTAGGGAAGTTATTAAATGCTTTGGTAATGGATGTGTAGGTAAGTGATAGAATGCTTGCGTAATGGTGACGTAAGGAAGAAAGGAGGACCTCGGCTGGGGTCGGGCTTGGAGAGGGATGGG
>JAWQFJ010000849.1:15000-51586 GCA_034096865.1 Theodoxus fluviatilis | reverse complement strand
GATAATGACTGATGCCCTAGCAGACCACGAAGGATCAATCAGCATCTGTGGCAGAAAGATCACCAACTTACGTTTTGCTGATGACATTGATGGATTAGCAGGAAGTGAAGAGAAGCTGACTAGTCTTGTATGCATGCGAGTCCTGGACACTCACATCTGAACGACAGAGACGGATACAAGCTCTGTAAATGAGATGCTACGGCAAGATTCTGAACATCTCATATAAAAACCATGGCACGAATGAGGAAGTGAGCAACAGAATCAGGAGAGCATTTGGACAGTACAAAGACCTGCTCTCAATCGTGAAAAGCAGAAAGCTGAAGTGGTACGGTCACGTGTCAAGAGGCAGTGGGCTGGCCAAGACCATCCTGCAAGGTACCGTACCAGGTGGGAGAAGGAGAGGCAGGCAGAGAAAGAGGTGGGAAGACAACATCAAAGAGTGGACAGGCTTGACCTTTGCTGACTCACAGCGAGCCACAGAGGATAGAGATCGATGGATGAAGCTTGTCTGAAAGTCATCAGTGGTGCCTCAACAACCCATCTCAGGGTTAAGAGACTGAACTGAACTGACGGATGAAATGAAATGCTTGGGTAATGGTGGAGTAATAAAGTAAGTGATTGCTTGGGTCATGGTGGTGTAGGAAAGTAATGGAATGTTTGGGTGATGGTGGTGCAGGGAAGTAATGGCATACTTGGGCAATGGTGGTGTAGAGAGTAGTGGAATGCTTGAGTAATGGTGATGTAAGGAAATAATAAAACGCTTGAGCCATGGTGGTGTAGAAAAGCAATGGAATGCTTGAGTAATAGTGGTGTAGGGAAGTAATGAAATGCTTGGGTGATGGTGGTGTAGGGAAGTGATGGAACGCTTGGGTAATTGTGGTGTAGGGAAAGAATTTAATGCGTGAATAATGGTGGTGTAGGAAAGTAATGAAATGCGTGAGTAATGATGGTGTAGGGAAGTAATATGTTTGGGTAATGGCGGCATAATGAAGTGAAGGACCGCTTGAGTAATGGTAATGTAGGGAAGTAATGAAACGCTTGGGTAATGGTTATGTGGCGAAGTAATTAAATGCATGGATAATGGTGGTGTAGGGAAGTAATGGAATGCTTGGGTAATGGTGGTGTAGGGAAGTAATGAAATGTTTGGACATTGGTAGGGTAGGGAAGCAATGGAATGCTTGGGTAATGGTAGTGTAAGAAAGTGATGGAATGCTTGGTGTAGGGAAAATGAAATGCATGAGTAATGGTGGTCTAGGGAAGTAATGAAATGCATCTGTAATGGTGTTCTAGGGAAGCAATGAATTGATTGCATACTGGTAGTGTAGGGAAGTAATGAAATGCTTGGGTATTGGTGGTGTAGGGAAGTACTGAAATGATTGGGTATTGGTGGCGTAGGGAAGTACTAAAGTGCGTGGATAATGGTAGAATCGGGAGGTACTGAAATGCTTGAGTATTGGTGGTGTAGGAAAGTACTGAAATGCTTGGGTATTGGTGGTGTAGAGAAGTACTGAAATGATTGGGTATTGGTGGTGTAGGGAAGTACTAAAATGCGTGGATAATGGTAGAATCGGGAGGTACTGAAATGCTTGGGTATTGGTGGTGTAGGAAAGTACTGAAATGCTTGGGTATTGGTGGTGTAGAGAAGTACTGAAATACTTGGGTATTGGTGGCGTAGGGAAGTACTAAAATGCTTGGGTATTGGTGGTGAAGGGAAGTACTGAAATGCTTGGGTATTGGTGGTGTAGGGAAGTACTGAAATGCTTGGGTATTGGTGGTGTAGGGAAGTACTGAAATGCTTGGGTATTGGTGGTGTAGGGAAGTACTGAAATGCTTGGGTATTGGTGGTGTAGGGAAGTACTGAAATGCTTGGGTATTGGTGGTGTAGGGAAGTACTGAAATGCTTGGGTATTGGTGGCGTAGGGAAGTACTGAAATGCTTGGGTATTGGTGGTGTAGGGAAGTACTGACATGCGTTGATAATGGTAGAATCGGGAAATAATGGAATGCTTGGGTAATTGCGGCATGAAGAAACATTGCACGACAGGCCCAGGTATTTAAAAAGGAGCAAGAAGCATGCGAACCACAAAATATACGCTCGTTACCTGGCGTTTAAGATGAGAACAGAAGAAGCAAAACATTATTATTAATCTGCGTTTTTTACGAGTGCTGCTACACAAGCTAGTAACGGTTGCAGAATATTTACCACAACTTTGGTTTTCATGGCACTCTATCCAGTCACTCACTAGAATTTGAATATCTCCAATGTCGCAAAGCTAAGTCATATGACTATTCTACCCTGCCCTGCAATGAAGTTTTTCGTTTTCCCATCCATTAACAACCCCTCTCTCTCTCTCTCTTTCTCTCTTTCTCTGTGTCTGTCTGTCTGTCTGTCTGTCTGTCTACCTGTCTGTCTCTCTCTCTCTCTCTCTTTGTGTGTGTGTGTGTGTCTGTATCTCTCTCTCTCTGTCATTCTGTCTGTCTGTCTGTCTGTCTGTCTGTCTGTCTGTCTGTCTGTCTGTCTCTCATTCTATCACTCTCTCTCTCTCTCTCTCTCTCTCTCTCTCTTTCTCTCTCTCTCTCTTTCTCTCTCGCTGTCTCCCCCACCTCTCTCTCTCTCTCTCTCCCTCTCTCTCTCTCGCTCTCTCTCGCTGTCTCCCCCCACTCTCCTCTCTCTCTCTCTCTCTCTCTCTCTCTCTCTCCTTCTCCCTCTCTCTCTCTCTCTCTCTCTCTCTCTCTCTATCTATCTATCTCTCCTGACCATGCACCTCTTACTGCAATGCAGAATACTTGTATATCAAATTTTTATGTAAAACATTCTGCTGGCGTTTTGTATCTCTTTCGATTCCTCCAACTTTTTCAGCGTAGAGGTGAGGAGCTGGTGTCAGATTGTCGTAGGCTAAGCTAGGGAAAAAGAAAACACAAAAAAGTGACCGGAATCTGACCAATTGTATTGCTCCACCTTTTTCATGTTTTGTTTGCTCGAATTGTTCTCCTCTGTTGTTCTTGTTGAAAGTGTCCTCCCAACACTTTTTCTGTCCTTTCCTTTACCTTGCTTTGTGTCTTTTCAAGCAGACCGTATTTCGTGTTTTGTTGACCCACTACGATATTGTCATGGGCGCTCAGTAAGGGCTCATTACCACGCCAGGGAGGTTTGCGTGAAAAGGAATTAAAAACTCGAAACGTCAGCTTGGGGGAAAGTAGTCGTGAAGAGGCGTGGCGCTGGCAGATCGCCTGTAAAACGCCCTCATGAACTGGACCTCTCGTAGCACTCACGGGGTGGAAAAGAACATTTTAGAGATACTTTTTTTTAAACTCCTTTTTCTCCGACGCCTCGCTGATGACCCTTTCGATGTTTGTCAGAAAGTGTACTAGAGACAACACGGACAGGCTTTCTCGCGTAAAAATGCTTCCTGTGTTGCGTTTGCGTCGCATCTGGCGTCGGGTCGATACTCTGAGATTGACGGGAGAAGAGAGAGAGAGAGAGAGAGAGAGAGAGAGAGAGAGAGAGAGAGAGAGAGAGAGATAGCGAACGAATATGGGGGTTTTCATTGTAAAGGCCTTCGGTCTATCACAACCTAATTATATGTTTTCAGCTCATCAGTTGTTTTCAGTGCTTCTTGTCTGTACGTGCAGATACATTACTGATGATCTTGGCCTGTCTATGTGCTTACATGCCGTTACATAAAGAATCTCAGTTCGATGTTTCAAGCGTGTTGAATATGTATCTGTCCTAAATCATCGGAGGCAGGCCATTTAGATAAGAAATGTAGCTCATGTAGGCGGCAATCGAATGTCGGAAGGAGAATGGCAGCGCTGTGAGTACCACAGCAGGTTTTATATGCAGTGCTCTTTCATCTATTATCATTAATGTTATTCATTAATTTATCGTATTTTTTCCTCAGAGATTCACATTACATAGTGTGGGATTATTCATCATCATCATCATCATCATCATCATCATCATCATCAATCATTATCATCACTTGTATTGCCTGTAGCATCCTTTTACCTGTGAGGACACGATTTTGATTTTGATTTTGGATTTGAATTCGACTTACTGCACGAACTTTGGACGTAATTTTCCCTCGGTGAGTTAGGGATTCTAGCTGGTGAAAGACCATGCTTCGCCCGCCAGCATTCCTAGTCATTCGTGCAGTTCGAAAACATAGTTTTTCCCCAGGCTTCCCATTCCTAGATGTAGCACCTCCTGGACGCCTTAAGGGCGTACTGGCAATGTGTGTGTGTGTGGCGGATACTCTCTCGAACCTTGATGGGCTGAACTTGAACTGGCATCGGAATGGGACCAACTTTCCCGTGGTTTTCTGCGCACACTCCTGTCCACCATGCAGCAAATCTTTCGTACCCATGCTGCTGCTAGCAACAGTTGAACTGAACTGATTTTTATTGCTGAGGCCATCAGCACATTGCACTCACAAATTTGATTCCAACGTGTTCATACATTGCATAATCAAAACGGCAGTTCGTTGCACCGGTTTAGCACTAGTTGAACTATCTACGTGTACGACGGAGAGTTACTGGGTGCTCGATAGAAGATGACACAAGCTTTCTGTCCACGTGTTTGGATGACCTTGCACTCGTATTCTGTCCATTGACTCTTGTTACGGGGTGAAAATAAAAGTTCCTACCTCACACAGAGGAGAGTTAAAAAGTTCTCGAAAACATTACGTAACACAGGGTAAAATAACATAAAAAGATGTCTATTCTAAAAACCACCAAGGGTGGCTGCCTCTGGTCAAAAGAGGAAATGAAAAATATAAAACTCGTGTCTAGGGTGGAATTTAAAAGAAAGGGTGGCATCCACTATCTCGAGCCGAGTGAAAAGAAACACACGAACAAAGGGGAGACTTTTTATAAAATATATTCACCTCCTTGTGGTGCAAGGCGACTGGAATGCCAAAGTAGGAGAAGATGCCTACAAGAACTGGAAAGGCACATGTGGACAACACTGCAACACCAAGTCCAACGAGAGGGGCTTGAGGCTCTTGGAATTTGCCAGTTACAATGACCTCATGCTGGCAAATACGTTTGGCTCGCACAAACCATCAAGAAGAGTCACGTGGCACAGCCCCAGTGGAGACACACTGTAGCCAAATAGACTACATCATGGTGAAAAAGCGCTTCCGCTCCAGTGTGAACGTAACCAAGACACGGAGATTTCCAGGGGCCGACATTGGGAGCGACCACGAGCTTGTTCTAATGACCTTCAAGCTACACCTGAAGAAAGCCAACAAACAGGGCCCCACAAGAATCAAATTCGACCTCGAAAGACAGAAAAATCCAGAGGTAGCAGAAGCCTTCCAAGCAACGATTGGAGGGAAATTTGCAGCGCTTACAATTCTAGACGCTGTCGACACAGACATAGACACGTTGATTGACACCTTCAACACAGCGGTGACTGAAACGGCCAGTGAGATCCTTGGCAAACACCGCTCAGTCAAAAAGCCCTCGGTCACAGCCGATGTACTCGATCTTTGCGACAAACGGAGAGACCTAAAGAAGAAAAAGAACGACACAGAAGGCGCAAAGCAGTACAAAGCAGTCAACCAAGAGATCAAGAAAAGCATAAAAAAGGCTAAGGAGAACTGGATTGAAGAACAGTGCCAGTACATTGATGATAGCCTGAAGAACAACAACAGCAAAAAAGCCTACCAGCTGGTGAAAGATCTGACCAGCACAAAGCAAGGGCGAACCACCACAATACAAGACAAAGAGGGAAAGTGTCTGACGGAAGAACAAGACATCATAAAGAGGTGGACAGAATACTGCTCAGAACTCTACAACTACAGAACCACGGGAGACCCAGAGGTACCGAATGTCCCTCCAGCAACCAACAACGACGACCACCCCATCCTTCGTGTAGAAGTGGAAGCAGCAATGAAATCGCTGAAGAAGGGGAAGTCAGCAGGAATGGACAACATCCCAGGAGAGCTGGTACAGGCAGGGGAGGAAGAGATTTTACTGACCATCTGCAACAAGATCTGGCAGACCGGGGAGTGGCCCACACCGTGGACGCAGTCCCTCATCATCACCCGCCCCAAGAAAGGCAACTTACAGCTATGCCAGAACTACAGAACGATCAGCCTCATCAGCCACCCGAACAAAGTCATGCTGAAGATCTTACTGAACAGATTGAAGCCACAAGCAGAGAAGATCATCGCTGAAGATCAGGCAAGCTTCAGACAAGGGCGCAGTACAACGGAGCAGATCTTCAGCCTCAGGATACTGTGCGAGAGGTACCTACAACACCAACAGGACCTCTACCACGTCTTCGTGGACTTTAAGAAGGCTTTCTACAGGGTATGGCATGCAGCACTGTCGGCTACCATGAGGCCGTACAACATCAACGCCAACCTGATCAGAGTCATAGAACACCTTTATGACAATGCCGCAAGTGCCGTATACTTCAACAGTAGCATTGGGGACTGGTTCAGAACCACAGTCAGAGTGAGACAAGGCTGTTTGCTCTCTCCCACCCTCTTCAACATCTTCCTGGAAAGAATAATGACTGACGCCCTAAAAGACCACGAGGGGACAGTCAGCATTGGCGGCAGAACAATCCCAAACTTACGTTTTGCTGACGACATAGATGGCCTGGCCGGAAGTGAAAAGGAGCTGGAGAACGTATTGGAGCGCTTAGACACAACATCCACAAACATTTGCATGCAGATTAGTGCAGAGAAGACCATACTGATGAAAAACAACACTAACGGCATCAGCACTGACGTCAAGGTCTGTGGCGAGAAACTGGAAACCGTCAACAGCTTCAAATACCTGGGAGCAATTGTCACAGATGCAGGATCCAAACCTGAAATACTCGCCAGAATTGCTCAGATCACAGCAGCACTCACAAAACTCAAGACCATCTGGAAGAACAGGAACATAGTCCTCGGCTCAAAGATCAGACTGATGCGCGCCCTGGTCATGTCCATATCTGTATGCCTGTGAGTCATGGACACTAACAGCTGACTTGGAGAGAAGGATACAGGCCATGGAAATGAGATGCTTTCGACGACTCCTCGGCATTTCCTACAAGGACCGCATCACAAACGAGGAAGTCCGAAACAGAATCAGGCAAGCCATCGGGCCCCATGAGGAACTACTGACCACTGTGAAAAGACGCAAACTAAAGTGGTATGGACACGTCTCACGATCATCAGGGCTTGCCAAGACTGTGCTACGAGGCACAGTAAAAGGAGGGAGGAGGAGAGGCAGACAAAGGAAAAGATAAGAGGACAACGTCTCAGAGTGGATACGAATGAGGCTCAGCGAAGCCTTGAGACAGTCCGAGAGGCGAGAGGAATGGAGAGAGCTGGTTGCCAGATCATCTGTGGTGCCCCAACGGTCGTCCAGATTACGGGACAATTGAAGTGAAGAAGATTCACCTTCAAAATAGTTTAAAATGGCAAACCAACATTTACAAACAGATAACGATACAATAACATACTCTAGTAATATAACACTAAACGCTCGACCCCTGTATAGAGCATTACAAAGTTCCGCTCACCAGACAGCAGGTCGCCTCCTCTCGCCAAAAAAAAGAAGAAGGGTAACAAGCTAGCAGCTGCACAGACAGATGTGGCCAGGTCATCTCGGTTTTTTTCTTTAGTTAACACTCGCATATATAAAGACACACGCTCACGGCTTTTCACGATAAAAAGGCAATTCTCGCCCCCGTTAACAAAAGTTAAAACTTGAATAAAAACTCACGCCAGGAACCTCAACTACTACATGCAACAAATGCATCTCAAGAATAAAAGGATGAAGTTAGAATACAATAGAAAATACCTGCCAACAGGGCAGAAAAAAGGACTGTGCAAAAACGGAGTAAAAACAAACGTGTAAGACAGAACAGAGCGGCACAGAAGCGCAAAAGAGAGAACAGTACTCCACAACCACCAAAAGTCAAACGAAAAATAAAAGGGAGGTATGTACATCCGGCCTCCATAACAACTCTGATTGATTAATATCCGCGAATTCATATCTTGCTTTTTTGCTCAGTTCCCCACGCCCGCAGCAAATGTCCGTGCATTACCCTTGATTGGGGAGATGGATATTCTTCCTCCTCACTGGCCCGAAGAGACGAGGCTGTGCTCTGCCTGTCCAGAATTTGAAGATGGTCACGTGTTTTGCGGTCAGAGCTCCACCAGACTGCACTTCTTGTCGGTGCAAGTTGAGTGTCCAGTGCCTCCTCACTGAGTGCCTCTCTCCCTCTCCCTCAGTCCCTGTAGAGAGACGAGGTACTCACGTCTTCAAGCAATGTTTTAAAACCCTCTTGCTGTGATAAGATCTCTTAGCTATGTCCTAATTAAAAACAGAAACTTATCCTTGACTTGACTTTTTAAAATTATAATAACTATGGTATTGTCTTTGTGTCTGTATTATATAGTGGTCTCTATACTTTTAACCCTACGTAGCGGCTTTTTATAACACACTTATATTTCTAGACTGTACGGGATTGCCTTTAAACATTTGGAAAGGATGAAACACCTTGAATTCCCATCCGATCATCCATCCATCCATTCATCCATCCATCCATCCATCCATCCATCCATTCATCCATCCATCCACCCACCCACCCACCCACCCACCCACCCACCCACCCACCCATCCATCCACCCACCCATCCATCCATCCATCCATCCATCCATCCATCCATCCATCCATCCATCCATCCATCCATCCTCAAGCACTGTAGCATGTCTGTTTCTTGCTGCCAACGTGCTGTCTGTGCTACAGCCATGCTGCGGGCGCGTCGCTCCATCTACGACAACCGCATCGAGACCACGCCCATGGAGCCCCAGTCCGACAGCTCCGCCCTGGGTGATGCCCTCATGTCGGACTTCATGACCTTCCTCTCCATGAAAGGTCAGTGGAAACACCATCACCCAAGCGTGCAGGCTGTCCTGACAAACGACCAACAAACATTAATTGATAACAGTGACGACCATGACACAATCACGCTGTGATTATTGCTGACATCGCGACGATGAAAGCGACGAGGTTTGTGAAGACGAAAAAGAATCAACAACGGCTACAGGCATATATATATATATATATATATATATATATATATATATATATATATATATATATATATATAATGTTGGCAGCTGTGCTGTGGTTGCTGCGTTACGGCAATTTGAATACGTGTGTACCAGATGATCCTTGCCTTTGAAGAAGATGGTTTTTAAACTTTGAGTTACCTTTTGCATGGCAATCCTCTGCTTGCCATCAAGCGGCAACAATGACATTTGGCCAAGAACTAATTCTTACATACGTCCCTCAGCGGGCAATCACAATGAGTTACGTGTTTAGATGTAACCATAGCAAATACTTGACCAATCTGTGTTTGAGTACGACAGAAGTAATGTGATGATGAGGTGGGATCATATACAATCAGACGAAAATGTTCCGCCCTGAACCCGCAGAGCCTATCCTAAGACGTAAAAACATTCATTTAGCGGTAGATTAAAAATCTGAATCTCGAACGGTTCAGCTTTCTGAATCGATATGAATCTCAATATATCCTTGGAGTTACCCCTTTGGATGAATTTTGGGCCGTATCTCAGTTCGAACAAAGTGTCCAAGCGACTCAGCTCAGTTTGGGAAGAGCAGTCACATAATGTAACCCTCCACCACAAACTGAGACGGATTTTACGTTTGAAAAATTCTGAACTATACGCATGGTCGTAAAACGGAGACATTTATCTTCTCTATTATGCAAAAGGCTTGAAAATAGGTGTAGTGACAAAATTATGAGCTACTGAAGACTGGTATTCATTGTGTTGACTATCTGAGACAGAGGGCTTTAATATTATGGTTTGGGAGAATATATCATATGAATATGCAACACGTGGTCGATCTGTTTAGAGTTTAACACTCATGCGCGGACTAAGTACTGATTTCTCAATGTCACTACTATTTCGGTAGAGTGAGGTCGGTGTTCTTCCACTGCTGCTTTTCTCGAAGTCAGCACCTGTTCTTCTACCTCCCCTTCCCCACCCCCACCCCCACCCCACCCCACCCCCACCCCACCCCTCACCCCCTTAGATGCGTGTACAGCGCTCCTCTCCCAGAAACTTCCTCTGGCAGTATATAGGGTCAAAGCCAGTCGGGGACCTGTTTTCTTCAGTACCTCTATAGAGGGGAATGCTAGAGTCAAATCGCACTTCTCCTTTGGAATAATGAATAGCCTACGACTCATGAGGCCTGCTTTCCAACCAGCTGCGTCGGTTTCCAATAAGCCAGTTTTTCTAGAAGTGTCAGGTCAGGAACTGCACGATATATGTCCCCAGGAAGGAACATGTCACTGCTAAACATGCTCCGAGAAAACTTGATGTCAGAACTACTGTTCGTCTCACATTTTGTGAAGACCCTCTACTCATGACTGCATCGTTACTTATCTCTGTAAAAACAATTTTCGCGACAACACCTGCAAAACGTCAGAGGATATGTGCGTAGCAAGATAAAAATTCCGTTTTCCTTAGTCCGAAGATCTTGGTGCAGATTGACTACAGTCGCTCTGTCAGACATCGGTCAACCTCACTTCTGAACTAGCTCAATGAACTTGTCTTCGTCACAGAGGATGAATAAATGTTCTAGTAAATCAATGGCATGAGGAACAAAGCAATAGGTATTCCCTATTGCAACTAATCGGCATCGGACCCTGCTATGGAAAAAGCTTCTGATTCGTGGAGTCGCATGTGTGCGATGTATCGATAACAATGACGGCTGTTGGTGGTAGCATCGGAATCCTGTAACTGAAATCCGTCCCATATGCATGAATCTTCCCACACTCCGTAGCATGGCAACTTTCTGAAATGTCCTGCAGATTGTTTCACTTGCCTTGTCACATCAAACAGCGAAATGTCACGCTTCCCGACAAGTTCCAAACACACTTAGTCTTCATGTTTATTTCCCAATAACTTTGATCATGGACTTTGTCGCTCCCATTATTTATTCAAGCATACAAGTGGAACACATTCGTCTGAATCAGATCATTTATTTCCGCGAAATGTTACATGCAACGAATAGAAATATATTACTCAATGATTTATCTTCACTGCATTCTTGATATAAGCAAATACAAAGAAATTCCAAGTAAGATAAAGAAACATACATTTTGTTCTATTCACACCAAAGCTGTGGAAGGTGGAAAACAGTTTCGCTTTACCATCGATGCAGAGATACTCGGACTATGCTTTGGTAGTGTGATGTGTTGTGAACATACATTCTCTTGTCAAAGATAGCAAGAAGAAATGTAAAGCCACGTTTTACGGTAACTTAATTCAAGTATTCTAGGGAAATATATACCAGCGAAACCAGTGCACAATTTTCAGTTGAAATATAATAGTGCAGTACATACGTAGCATAATCAAGACATGGAGATAATTTAGGTAGCCATGCCGTTAACCTGGACATTATTTTGATGTTTACTATAGAAATAGTATCATGCGAATGTCTGAGATTTAATAAAGCTCTATAAGACATGAAGATATACAGATCAGTTACCTAGACGACTACACGGGGGAAAATTCATGCACGTACCAAAACATGGACATTTGCTTAGTCAGCGGGCATAACAAATGGAAAGAAACATGGAAAGCCTACTACTGAGGTACGGCAATTGTTTGCCAAGTTTACGTCGATGTGGCCGTTATGTAAACATAAGACCTGGTCAACTCGATCTTTTCAATCTCTGTCGAAGTCGTCCTCAATAAGTTTGCCTGCATTGAATTCGATTGGCGGATGCTTTGGCTCTCTTTAGGAAGCCTCAATGAGTTTATCCCGAGGATCATGACACCACTTTCTGTCGTCATTTGGAAAGTGTTAATCCATTAGAAGAAGACATTGGTGTTTCGTTTTCCTTGTAAGGTCACCTTCGTAGCACCCTACATGGGATCAATAAAGCTCCTAATGCTTCTACAGAGCAGTGTTACACGTAGAACATTAACCTGTGTCCAAGAGACAAAGTTCCCTTCTTTTACAACTAAAAAGAAGTCCCTTGCATCTTGAAAGCAATTTGCGGATGTCAGATTTTTATATTTAAAGGAGAGAGAGAGAGAGAGAGAGAGAGAGAGAGAGAGAGAGAGAGAGAGAGAGAGAGAGAGAGGTTGGGGTTCACATCATCGCAACAGTTGTGTCCCCTCTCTCCCAACACCAGCTTGGTGTTTTTCAGACTGACTGATGAGCCTCGCTTTTGGAACGGGTTTCGCTGCATCAGAATAACAGTTGTCCATTAATTGTCTGCACACAGCATGAATGTTTTATTGATTTGGGACATCTCCAAGAAAGTGCCAACGTCCAGCAGAATGCAATCTAGCAGGCCGGGTATGCCATTTTTTTGCCGACATGCTGTTCTGGTTGTGGCGTGTCCTAGAAAGGTTACATGGTCAGTTTTTACTCCTTCTACCTCTGTCACGAACATTGTCCAGGTATCATTTACCATCTTACATTAATCTGAAGGACAAGGGAATACAAAAAAGTCGTTGGCAAATTCAAACAACTGATAGAACTTAAATTCAAATGTTGTAGCCAAGCATTTCACCGAGCAATCAACCGTCAACTTCATATCCCCGCGACACTTCCTGGTACAAGCGGACGGATGAAGTAAGAACAATTAAGGCTTTCCTGTGTCATGACAATCTGGCATAATCTCCCTAAACTAGTACCTACAGAAAGAAGAATGATATGGCATATATGACAACATAGCACAAATGTATCCAAAAGTACACATCACACAAAGCTTCGACGTCTACGTGGCCACTTTTTCCTGTAACCTGGCTTTCATCTCTGCATCGCCATCCTTGCTCTGCATCATTTGCGGACATTTAATTCTTTCGTCAAGGAAACCAGTGCGGATTAAGAAAACCTGTTAAGATGCCGTCGTTGCTGCCAACAATCGTGCATCTAAAATTGGTACTCATGATGTATTTTTCATCAGACCATGAGTAGTAGCAAACGTAAGTATTTCCTTAAGTGGGACATCTTCCTGTATGCTTGAACACTTAGTGTACGTTTTTTTGCTAGAATAAATTTAGGTTTCGTTAAACTCAATCTGCCAGCAGGTGTCAGCGTGTCACACGCCATTGGTGACGTCAGCTTTCTGACACTGCGTGTCACACGTCATCGATCACGTCAGCTTCCTGACACTGCGTGTCACACGTCATCGATGACGTCAGCTTTCTGACACTGCGTGTCACACGTCATCGATCACGTCAGCTTCCTGACACTGCGTGTCACACGTCATCGATCACGTCAGCTTCCTGACACTGCGTGTCACACGCCATTGATGCCTTCAAATTTCTGGCACTGCGTGTCACACGCCATTGATGACGTCAGCTTTCTGACACTGCGTGTCACACGCCATCGATGACGTCAGCTTTCTGACACTGAGTGTCACACGCCATCGATGACGTCAGCTTCCTGACACTGAGTGTCACACGCCATTGCTGACGTCAGCTTCCTGACACTTCATTTCACACGCCATCGTTGACGTCAGCTTCCTGACCTTGCGTGTCACAAGCCATTGATGACGTGTCAGCTTCCTGGCACTGAGTGTCACACGCCATTGCTGACGTCAGCTTCCTGACACTGCATGTCACACGCCATCGTTGACGTCAGCTTCCTGACTTTGCGTGTCACACGCCATTGATGACGTCATCTTTCTGACACTGCGTCACACGCCATTGATGACGTTAGCTTTCTGACACTCACACGCCATTGATGCCTTCAACTTTCTGGCACTGCGTGTCACACGCCATTGCTGACGTCAGCTTCCTGACACTGCATGTCACACGCCATCGTTGACGTCAGCTTCCTGACTGCGTGTCACACGCCAACGATGACGTCAGCTTTCTGACACTCACACGCCATTGATGACGTCAGCTTCCTGACACTGCGTGTCACACGCCATCGATGACGTTAGCTTTCTGACACTCACACGCCATTGATGACGTCAGCTTCCTGACACTGCGTGTCACACGCCATTGATGACGTTAGCTTTCTGACATTCACACGCCATTGATGACTTCAACTTTCTGGCACTGTGTGCCACATGTCATTGATGACGTCAGCTTTCTGACACTACGTGTCAGACGCCAGATTTGTGTTTTCTGCTACTGCGTGACACACGCCATTGCTGATGTCAGCTTTCTGACGCTGCGTGTCACACGCCATTGATGACGTTAGCTTTCTGACACTCACACGCCATTGATGCCTTCAACTTTCTAGCACTGCGTGATACACGCCATTGATGACGTCAGCTTCCCGACACTGCATGCCACACGCCCTTGATGACCTGAATATTCTGACAATGTGTGACACACGCCAGACTTGTGTTTTCTGGCATTACGTGTCACACGCCATTGGTGACACGAGATTTGTGACAAGCGGTGTAATGATCTTTGCCTTGTCTTTTAGCTGTCTCCCACAAGGCATTCTACTCAATATCAAAATCTCTTGTCATCGATTGCTTGTGACACCAAGTGTCAGAGATTCAAGTAAGTAATGGCGTGTGGCACACAGTGCAAGAATACTCAGTTCATGAATGGCTTGTGTCACGCAATATTTTCCATAATCACCGCACTTTCAGAAAGATATAGTTTTAGACACATGTAGGGTGAAGAAACTGTATCAACAACGCGCAATGAATAAAAAACGGAGCAATGATCATATAATGCTATGAAATGAACTAGAGTACTGCTTCCGGAATGAGATACAGCATGTGAAATTGCCCGAATTTCCACCGAAAAAACCTGGCCAGCAGCCTATCACAATTAAGCTACACCTAATTAGTTTCACCAGCCACCGCAATACCGACCACTTCCTTCCTCCTTTAAAGGCACAGTGCAGATACGTGGATACTTGTCGAATGCAATTCACCTTTTTGTGCAGATAAAAGGTTCTGGACAACGACTTCGCTTGTTTAAATATGTCAAATTATCGATGCATTTTTCTCTCAAATCTTTACAAACTGGACATTCAAGCAAGAAGTGTACCACAGTTTCATTTGATTCATAACAGGCTGACCATGAAAGTCCCCATGGTGATCAGCAGTTTCTATGTATTTATGATTGACGAGATCGTTAAAACCTACGTTAATATGAATTCACATGCTCCGAAATGCTATTTTAGTCCAATACAAATAGGTAGTTTTCATTACCCAGGTAGATTTAAACCAGCTATAAATCTTATATCTACTGTTTCTCATCAGGGACTGTCCATAAACTTACATAACCAGATAGAAGGCGACTTTCCTAGTTCTCGCAAACAGTCATTTTCTCTTGGTACAATTTCATCTTCCCATACTGTACCAAAGTCAGTCCCATACAAAAGTGACTTCACTCTGTCTGCACAGATCTCGCTATTTCCAGATAGTATCATCATTTTGTATGTTTTTTGGGCATATCTAGAGGGATCCATCTTCACTATTTTCACCCAGTATTTAACTACTCTGATTGTGGCATTGATATACAATCAAAGTGCACCAGTTTCACCATATACAATGAAATTTGGAGTCTTCAGAGGAACGTTAGGATATTAAACGCTTTCTTAAATTCAACAAAAGCTGCACAAATTTTCCTCCATCGCGATATGCTTCTCTACATGACAGAATGTAAAACGAATACATTCAATTGTTAAATAACATTTTCTGAAACAATTTAGTACCACAGTCATCTGCCCAGTCCCATATCTTTTCACCAAGTATAGATGTAAACACTCACGAAAAGTGCTGATAAAGAATTTTCCTCTACAATCATATGAAAGCGAAGGATTTTCACGTTTACTTTGCCCAGTTAGTAGGAAAATGCCTTCATTTAATATAACGTTGAACAATTCAGGTATCCTGTTGACAAGGAGTTGTGATGTTCATGTAAGCATTGCGGCTGTTATTTCATTAGGCCCCGAAGCCTTTCCTGTTTTCAATTGTCTTGTAGGTAGCCGTCTCCACTTCCTCTACAGTAATATCGGCATCAAGGTCAGAGCAATCATCCACAGCAACATCCAGCATGTCTTACTCGATATCATGGCACTGTTCAACGAGAGGGTCCCTGAAAATGTTGCCGAAATGGTCATGCCAAACCTCACGTGTAATCTTACAGTGGACCCGCGCATTGCAGTTTAACGTCCTATCATTTCCAGAATATAGATGACTCATTAATATTTGTGACAAGAGTCGTGGCAAGGTTGTTTCTATACTTTGTTGGGGGTTCTGTAATCAACTGTTTACAACTATTTCTTTTGTACAACATACATCTTTTTGTCGTATTATGTCAGTGTACGGGTATATTCACGCAGAAGCGAACGCAGATTTCTTTTTGCTAAGTAGCATTCTTTGTCAAATACAGTTTGACCATAGTGTTTGACACCGCCCACGTATGTTTTTCTGAAAGGTTCTATCGCCTGAATATAGCAGTCACCGTTGGCTTCTGTAGCTGCGCTGACATCGACATCCACAGGGGAAAAACTGTTTGTTCTACGTTTCTATGTTACTTTCTTATTAATACATATTTCATACTCGCATTCCGCACTAATCTGCTTTTAACAAGAGAGAGAGAGAGAGAGAGAGAGAGAGAGAGAGAGAGAGAGAGAGAGAGAGAGAGAGAGAGAGAGAGAGAGAGAGAGAGAGAGAGAGAGAAGAGAAAGAGGGGTGAGAGAGAGAGAGAGAGAGAGAGAGAGAGAGAGAGAGAGAGAGAGAGAGAGAGACGTAGACAGAAAGGGAAATTGAGAGTAAAACAAGGAAGTAGCGTCGAGGATATCCTTCCATCTCGTGCGAGAATGGAAGCAACACGCCCCGCCAAA
The DNA here is from genome assembly GCA_034096865.1 of Theodoxus fluviatilis. NCBI lineage: Eukaryota > Metazoa > Mollusca > Gastropoda > Cycloneritida > Neritidae > Theodoxus > Theodoxus fluviatilis. The sequence goes on along the minus strand of JAWQFJ010000849.1, from coordinate 34,763 downwards.
GAGCATTCCTAGACTGTTGGAGGTCCATTGCGGGATTGGCACCCACTCTCACTGCGGCGGTAGGGGTCGGGTGTGGGGAGGGAACTCCACCTTGCCCTCCCTTTCCCCTGCCAGCAGCTGCTGCTTTGCGTCTGACACTTGTGGCACAGAAGCTGCTTCCTGGCAGTCTTCCCCCTTTTTTCTCTTCTGACTGCCTCGCTCGAGGAAGAGCGGCTGTCAACTGTGACCTTCTGTGTCCAGCCGTTGATGCCAGACAGACTCAATGTCACCCTCAGGGACATGTTTGGACATGTTCCGAACTGATCAAGAATTATGGACAGACGCAAAACTCGAAGTCGAATATAGTTACCTCCCTTCAACTGTGAGTTGGCAAAGAGCCCGCATAGATATAACAGCTGGCCTTTTCCGTCAGAACTTTGTCGTAGTCAAAAAGACGACAATGTATGATGCCTCTACATTAAAAATATCATGTCACTCAAGGAGAACTTGTTCACTCCCGCAAAATAAAAAGAAAGTGACAATTGTTAGGCCTATTTTTACACTCTTCTACTTGAAGATTTACCTAGAATAAAAAACGCCCCTTCCAGGAATTTTAATGACACAAGAGGAATCGGAGAACGAGGTTAGTTTGGCCTGTGTATTAAATACTTGTTTACTTTCGGGGGAGAAAAGAGAGTTACAATTGATATATTTACTTCTTCTATTCAAAGATTTACATAAAATAAGAAAGTGACCCTACTAGAAATGTTAATAACACGAAAAGAATCCGAGAACAAGGTTAGTTTGCATTTGTAAGTAGTATTGGTTACTTTTGCCAGATAAGGACAGTGACAATTGCTTTATTTACACTCGTTTTTAAGATTTACATAATATAAGAAAAATCCTGCAAAAAAATTCACAGGACACCAAATGAATCCGAGAACGAGGTTTAACTGGCATTTATGAGTAAGCAAGTTGACCAAACATGAACATCGGACAGCTAATTCAATGAAAATGTATCTGTTGAGAAAACATTCCTTGCAAACTTTGGGAGCGGAAGGTCAGTGACCACGTGGAAAGTGGAGGTCAAGATCGACGACCACGTGTAGTCCAGTCGTCAGTCATGGCGTGTAGAGGGTGAAATTTGCGGTGTCTGAGAGCGACAGTGATGATCTCAAGAGCACAACGTAGAACCCGACAATTATATGCAACTTACGACGTGTCTGGTTTTCTTAATGCACCTACAACATAGTTATGCCATCATTAGAATGGAAAGACAATAACGAGAGCGTAGAGTGGGGTTCCAGTCAATACACAAACTGATGTTTCACATCACAAATTGTGCTACATCATACAGACTGGTATTTCACTACACAAACTGGTGTTACACCACATAGACTGGTGGCTCACTCCACAGACTGGTGTTAAACTACACAGTCTAGTGTCACTCCATAGAGTGGTGTTACACCACACAGACTGGTGCTTCACTACACAGACTGGTGTTACAACACACAGACTGGTGCTACACCACACAGACTGGTGTTACAACACACAGACTGGTGCTACACCACACGACTGGTGTTTCACCACACAGACTGGTGTTACACCACACAGACTGATATTTCACTACACAAACTGGTGTTACACCACATAGACTGGTGCTACACCACACAGACCGGTGTTACACCACACAGACTGGTGCTACACCACACAGACTGGTGTTACACCACACAGACTGGTGCTTCACTACACAGACTGGTGTTACACCACACAGACTGGTGCTACACCACACAGACTGGTGTCACCACACAGACTGGTGTTACACCACACAGACTGATATTTCACTACACAAACTGGTGTTACACCACATAGACTGGTGGCTCGCTCCACAGACTGGTGCTACACCACACAGACTGATATTTCACTACACAAACTGGTGTTACAACACACAGACAGGTGTTACACCACACCGACTGGTGTTTCGCTACATAGACTGATGTTTCGCTCCATAGACTACTGTTACGTCACACAGACTGTTGTTATACCACACAGACTGGGGGTATACCACACAGACTGGTATTTCATTATACAGACTGGTATTTTACTCCACAGACTGGTATTTTACTCCACAGACTGGTGCATCACCACATAGACAGGTGTTACATCAAACAGACTGGTGTTACACCACATAGACTTGTTACACCACATAGACTTGTTACACCACACAGACTTGTTACACCACATAGACTTGTTACACCACACAGACTTGTTACACCACATAGACTTGTTACACCACACAGACTTGTTACACCACACACACTTGTTACTCCACACAGACTTGTTACACCACATAGACTTGTTACACCACTTAGACTTGTTACACCACACATACTTGTTACACCACATAGACATGTTACACCACACAGACTTGTTACACCACATAGACGTGTTACACCACATAGACTTGTTACACCACATAGACTTGTTACACCACACAGACTTGTTACACCACATAGACTTGTTACACCACATAGACTTGTTACACCACACAGACTGGTCTTACACCACGCAGACTGGCGGTTCACTACAATGACGTTACAAACAGCGGGTGCCTTCTTTGTGTTGCAGAGCTGGGAATGTTGGATTTCTGCCTTGGCCCCATGGGGAGACGATGAAGGATGCTCAAGTCCTCATCCGTTCCACCAGCCAGCTCCGTGTGATCCAACGCAGCCAGACCACAGCAACATCGACACCGACTTCTCCGTTTCCTCTCCTTGATTTGATTGTCGTTAGTCTGTGCCTCATGTTCACGCTAGTCTCCAAGGCAGTCTCATACCTGGTTTCATTGGCATTCGAGATTTCGAACATCTTTCAGTAACTTGCATCTTTCACGCTTTATGAATGACTCTTGATATCTTTCGGCAAATGTAGGTCTTCACTTGTCGTAGATGAGTGGATGAGAGCCAGCCGGCCAGTATTGTCCAAATAAAGTCATGTCCAAGATTCCTGATGGACGCACAAGTTTCCCTTTTGAGAAAAGGATTTTCCTCTACAATTACTCCATTGTTTTCACTCCAGCTGTACATATACACGGCATATCTATAGTGGATTACTAAAGGTGTGAACTACATACGGCAGGGGCCGCTCGATGCGCCCTCATCATCTGGAAACCCTGGCTGCGGAGATTGGAGATTTCGGAACCCACTTAATTCAGTAGCTCAGCCAGGGGCGGCCCCAAACAGTCAGTCTGGCCACCGGGGGGCATCGGATCTTTGTACAGTCAACCTGACCTTTCCTTGGTCTGACAGATCCACATAGACGTGGACTCTGACACCCTCTGCATAATGACAATTAATGAGAGACAATGATAATTACAAGAACACTATAATATACAGCTGGAGCTGCCCGATGCGCTCTTTATCAGCGGAAACCACAGGCTGTCGGGCTTCTATGGTCCACTCTAGTTGCTCAGCCATTTCAAAACCAAGAAAATTTTCTTTGCTTTCAGGCTGCATGTCAGGTATGCCGTAACACCCCCCACTAGAAACACGAAGTGTCGTGAAATGCAAAACACACACACATACACACTTACATACAAACACTTACACATACATACTCGCACATATACACACATACATACACACACATATAACATACACCCGCACACATATACTTATATACACACGCATACACTCACACGTGCACACACATATAAACACATGCATACATTCACTCACACGTACACACACACATACACACACACATTCACGAGCACACACACACGCACACACACACGCATACATTGGCGCGCGCAGGCACACACACACAGACACGCGCGCGTGCAGGCACGAAGGCACACACACAAACACACACAAACACACACACGCACACACACACACACGCGCGCGCGCGCGCGCTCGCGCAGACTCGAAGACACGTGGAAAGACATAGGGTTGGTGCCCCGCGATACGTCACGACCCTGCAGTCAAAGGACTGACAACTCGCAAGATCTCCTACAGCTTTCCTCTGCCTGCCTGCCTGCCTGCCTGCCTACTTGTCTGCCTGCCTATCTGTCTACCTGCCTGCCTAGCTGCCTGCCTGCCTGCCTTCATGCATGCATGTCTACCTGCCCGCCTGTCTGCCTGCCCGCCTGCTTGCCTGCCTATCTGTCTACCTGCCTGCCTAGCTGCCTGCCTGCCTGTCTACCTGCCTGTCTGCTTACCTGTCTGCTTGCCTGCCTGCCTCTCGACATGCTGCCTGCCTGCGTGTCTACCTGCCTGCCTAGCTGCCTGTCTACCTGCCTGCCTAGCTGCCTGTCTACCTGCCTGCCTGTCTACCTGCCTGCCCGCCTGTCTACCTGCGTGTGTACCTGCCTGCCTGTAAGATAGGCAGAAATGCCTAAAATTTCATCCTTGATAAATAAAGAATCAATCAATCAATCAATCTACCTACTTGCCTGCCTGCCTCTCGACCTGCTGCCTTCCTGCCTGCGTGTCTTCCTGCCTGCCTGCCTGCCTTCTGCCTGCCTTCCTGCCTGTGTCTGCAGCTGGTGCCTAAGAATCAATGTCAAAGAAGCTCAAGCACAACATTGCAGTTCCTGTGTGTGTGCTGTGATTTATTACTATTTCAAGAGGTATCAAAGACAGAGGAGTGTAAAAAATATGAAATAAAAAGTTCAGCATGTAACCATAACATTTAATTTCATACACCAATGAAACAAAACGAGAATATGCAAATGAGCACACAATATAGTTCCCAAACGTACAGTGCATGAAAGACACATAACAGGCCGTCTGTGCCTCGTAAATACTGAAGAAATGAGCCACAGTCGAAACATAACTGCGCACGCGCGCGCGCGCGTGTGTGTGTGTGTGTGTGTGTGTGTGTGTGTGTGTGTGTGTGTGTGTGTGTGTTTGCGTATGCGTGTGTGCGTACGTGTAAATGTGCTTGTGCGCGTGAGTGCAGTGTTTGAGCGTGCACGTGCGTATGTGTGCGTGTGTGCTGCCGGGCGTGTTTGAATCATGCTCCATAGACAAACTACACATTCTCAGGCACATGACGGGGCTCCTTTAAAAAAGAAAAAGAAGAAGAGACGAGTGACTGAGATGGGCAGGTGTGTCTGGGAAAATGAGTGGTGCTCGTGTATGACATCGTTGTACATTTTTGGGCCCTGTCCGTTTTGTCAGCTGTGGTTCTTTGCAGTGAATTTGCTTTGAACTATGTCTTATTAGGAAATGATTTCTATAGTATCTGTAGAGTTTCTTTTGTATTTGAGATGTACTTATCCCACACACACAATTTTACAAAACAACCCGTGATACTTTAATAAGCTTCTGCAATGGATGAAGTAATTGAAAATATATTCACAGTCAAGAAAGGACGATAACAGGAACTGTCCATTCTGTAACAAAAGCTAAGAAAGATGCACACCTTTAATCTATCTACCTACCTGCCTACCTGTCTATCTAGATGCCTACCTGCCTACCTGCCTATCTACCTGCCTACCCGACCGCCAACCCACCTATCTATCGAAAGCCCTCTCTCCCTCCCTCCCTCCCTTCCTCCCACCCTTTCCCCCTCCTTCCTTCCCTTCCTGCCTACCTACATACCTCCCTACCCGCATACCTACCTACCTACCTACCTACCCACCTACCACTTTATCTACCTACCTACCTACCTACCTATATATTTCTCTCCTTCCCACCCTTTTCCCCTCCTTCCCTCCCTTCCTACCTACCTACATACATTCCTACCCGCATTTTTTCCCAATCCACATACCCAGCCACTCATTTATCTATCTTAATTTATATCTGACTGGCTTCCCGCTTCCTTGCCTGCCTATCAACTTACCAACTTATCACTAAGCATGTCAACCTGTCCACGATTACATCTACTTACCGATCTACCTGCCTGCCTAGGCACCTATTCATGCCTGTATTCTCATGAAGTCGGATATAGATTTACAAACACATGTGTGCGCATGCACAAAGGCACGCACACACGCATGGACACACATACACACACGAACACACACACACACACACACACACACACACACACACACACTCACACTCACACACACACACACACATAAAGACACAAGATCACACACAAACAAGTGCACACAGACACACAAACACATACACACAAATACACAAACACACACATACACGCACACACACACATTCACACAAAAACACAAACATACACGCACAAACACACACACACAACACACATACACATACGCGCGCGAGCACGCACACAAACACACATACGCACAGACACACACTACAAACACACACACACAACACGCACACACATATGCTTACACACACATACAGACACATACACATACGCACACACACACACACTACAAACACACACACAACACACACACATACACACACATATGTTTACACACACATACACATACGCACATACACACACACACTACAAATACACACACAACACACACACACACACACACACTTACGCACGCACACACACACACACACACACTCACACGTACAGATACAGGCGCGTGCGCACACACACACACACACACACACACACACACACACACACACACACACACACACACACGCCAATGTTTCTATCAGTGGAATGGGCAGAGCCTGTGCCAACAAAGCAAGCTTACACTGTATCTAAATCAATGGATGCTGAAGTTTTCCTGTATTTCGTTTGTAACAAATGTCGATATCTCACATGTTTGACTCCCCGCTCTAATCAATGCCCAGTGTGGAGATCTGTCGATGGCCAGCTGTTCCCGAGAGACTGTTTCCATGCTGCAGGCTTTCAAGGGCTATTTGAGGCAGTCGCTCTTGTGTGTGAGGGATCCGCTGGTTTTTCGTCTTCTACTGACAAACTCCAAACAGAACATTTGATTTGGCAACTGGTTGTGTTCCACAGCGACCAAATACTCCACAATATCTGTGTAATAGTTAGACCTGGACCGTGTATGGAAAAATACGCGAATCGTTCCACATCTAAACAAACGCGTAAACACATGAACCTTTCGACAACGAAACACAAACGTAGACAAACGTACGTTCTCACAAATAGACATTTATGTTTGCCGCCATAACTAATGTCAGGTGCATGCAAAGAAAAAACCACAATGAAAACGTGTCTGCATTTTTGCGAATGGCCACAGCCGAGCCTCAGTTCTGGTAACTGAAAACTGCAGCTGTGACTCCTTTTAATATGGTAAGGAGGGAAGCGAGCGCGTTCCGCTCCATTTGGGTGATAAAAACGCAAAAAACATTAAAAATCGGGGCTGTACCCATAGACAATCAAACGTAAACATCCAACCACGTGAACAGAAACGCATGTCCGTGAAAATCCTAAATGTACAAGGAAAGTAAAATTGGGAGAGGCACGATGAACGTCAACACCAGGGAAAATGATCGGGGCTGTTCCCAAATTACAATCACGGAAAAATGGAGAAGTTCCGAAAGGCGAATCGGAAACGACGTGACACACCCACGCAAAGAAGAATCTCAAATGCACGATGCACGAGGAAAGAAAATTGGGGAACGAGGAGGCACAATGTACGTCAAGCAAACATGAAAAATGTGGGGCCGCACCGAAAATACAATCTACTAAATGTACAAGGAAAGAAAAATTGTGGAGGCACGATGTACATCAAGCAAACGGGAAAAGTTGCTTAGGGGCTGTTCCCAAAATACAATCAAACGTGAAAAGTGGAACAGGTCCAAAAGTACCATGCGGAAATGACGCGCCATACGCCCGTCAAAGAAGAATCGAAAATGTACAAGGAAAGGAAATACGGGAACGGCGAGGCAGGGGGGGGGGGGGGGGGGGGGGGGGGGGGGACGATGAACGTCAGGCCAACGCGAAACAAGTGGAGTTGGTACAAAAATACTCCACAAGCACATACCAAAGAAAAATCCCAATTGTACCCGGAAAGAAAATTCGGGAACGGGGAGGCACTATGTACATCAGTCAATCGTGAAAAAGGTGGGGCTGTCCCGAAATGACAAACGAACGTAAAAAGTGGGGTAGATCCGAAGGTACAAATCGGAAACACCAGTCAAGGAAAAATCCCCGAGCATACCAGAAACGACATATTAGGTATGCCCAATGGAAGTCAGACCAACGCGAAGCCAGTGGGGTTGGTCCAAAAATACAAAGCGGAAACGACTCCGCAAACACATGTCATTCAAACCCCACAACAGAACAGTACAACAACACAGAGAAATGTGTGTGTATATGTCGGAGTGTTATATTAACGCGTAGTAATACACCAGTCGAGAAGTATCATCGTAAGCAAAACAACTGCGAAAATTGGGCGGCTGGAGGGGACTGAGGGCGGACATTGAGAAGAGAAAATTTTATACTCGCGTAAGTGGAACTGCTTGTTGCTGTCCCCCGCTCCGCAGTAGCGGCCCTCCGCAATGGACCTTATTCACGCGACCCGCCATTTTGGTTTTAAAACGAGGCAGATAACGCGTACATGTCGACATGGCTGACACGTTGAAGACAACAGAGGGGTTAGCGCAGCTTCAACGACAAAATCCTTTCTGCAGTGGAGGTGACCGGCATTGTTAGATCAAAAACTATTCAAAAATAGTCACAATAGACTATCGTAACGTATAATTTCTGCACAAAACCCGCAGAAGATAAGTAAACAAACCACACCGTACATACCTAGCACTAGCAGACGAACACGATCGAACCATAGCCACTACCCCAGCAGACGATCGAGCTAGTGTGATATAATGTTTCCTGTAAAGCTCGAATGAGTGGCAGCAGATAACTGTTTAGTTCTAGCTTGAATTGACAATTTTGTTTCCCTGGTCAGGCGAGGACAGAAAATTCACGATCATCCAGTCGATGAGTGCACGATCAACTTAATTGCCGCATTTGGCGTTATGTAACAAGTAAGATGATGACAAGAAAATGTAATTAAAGCACAAAACAAAGTTTCATGACAACCAAAATCACCGATTACAATAAATAACTGACCATTTTTACACTTACAACTTTGTGCTCAAACCTTACAAAGCAAACAAAACACACTGCGGGGAGTGTCCCGGACACCGGACAGGCATCAACACTCAGTGCACGAGTGATCATTTCGCTTTGCTCTCATTTGTTTCATCTGCTCCGACATGGTAAGCTGGCTATGCCAAGAAACCAACATCTAAATCAGAGTTAGTTGACAAAGTGACAAAGTTACGCATCACAAAACAAAATTTAAATGTATAGACCAAAGCTGATCAGCTTCGCCCGTGATCACACGCTGACCTCATGACAATTAAGCTGGCCAATGAGAGGCAAGGAACGAAACGGCCGTCTCTTTCCGTAGTTTTCATTGGTTCGAACACGTACTAGCGTTCTAAGCAAAATAACTTTTGTCACTGTGTACAAACCTTTGATGGCATCGTAGTCGATAAACACTTCAATCCTCTTCTCATAGCCTTTGTCACGTTGTCTTCTTGCTATTGTTCTGCCTTCCTTCATAACCCAACCATAATAAATAACAATGGAGAATGCAAAACTGAGACTGCCAAGGAGAATCTTCTGCAAACACATGTTGTGATGCGTAATATCATCGAAAATTCAAGCTCTAAACCTAATATCAGTTAGCACGCAAAAAAAATCACATCTAAGTAAACCAGCCAGCCTAGTACTGCTGCCACTCATTCGAGCTTTACATGAAACATTATATCACACTAGCTCGATCGTCTGCTGGTGTTCGATCGTGTTCGTCTGCTAGCCTAGGGACGTACGGTGTGGTTTGTTTACTTATCTTCTGCGGGTATTGTGCAGAAATTATACGTTACGATAGTCTATTGTGACTATTTTTGAATAGTTTTTGATCTAACAATGCCGGTCACCTCCACTGCAGAAAGGATTTTGTCGTTGAAGCTGCGCTAACCCCTCTGTTGTCTTCAACGTGTCAGCCATGTCGACATGTTCGCGTTATCTGCCTCGTTTTAAAACTAACATGGCCGCCGCGTGAATAAGGTCTATTGACAGCCTATGTTGTCGCTCGCGTGATAGGGGAGCCCGGCGCATGCGCGTTGCCGGTTCTAGGCACGGAAAATTTCCCAGTTTGATCGGTCACCACGGCCTGTTGTTCTGGCGCCCTCCATAAATGCTTTCCCTACGCGTAAAGCTCTTTTGCGTACGCATGCTGACGCTGCCACAACAAAACATACACGCCCACACACGTACGCTTGTCACGCTCACTGCAGGTCTTGCTCTGGAGGAGTGCTCGTGATGCGGCCACGAGTCTCTCAGCAGTTAAAGTTCAAAAGAAAAACAATTATATCTGTAACATTTCAGTTAACTCTAATGTAAGGTAAGCAACCCTTCCAGTAATTTCCAATGAATCACAGTTACTTCCCAGTAATTTTACCCAGAGTTCCCTATGGCAGAAATGGCTTAATAAACAGCATGTTGTTGAATCTAATTGATACCTGGAACCATCACCACATCTGTGAAAACCCAAGAATATTACAATATCATACAACAAAATTTTAATACAAAAATATATATCCACAAAGAAATTTTTCTCCAAGAATATGAATATATCGAAACAGATGAAATGTCACATTATTTAACGGCGCAGCGATGATCTTATGAATCAACAGCAGTCTGTAACGTCCCCGATGTCCCCACGGACGAAGATCGGGTCCTGAATCGGAGGAGGTAACGACGGGTTGGGAAGAATAAGAAGAAAAGCGGAGGGAAAATGAATAAAGAAAATCTGGAACAAACAAAAAAGAGAATACAGTGCAACCGATTTTGCACTCATCATGTTACATCAAACAGTCACATAAAACGTTTTTTTTTCCATTCCCGGCATTTTACATTCTGATCAGGATAATCATTTCAAGGAATGTATTCTCACACAAAACGGTCACTCGAGTTGGCGACACAATGACAATTTACACCAGGAAAAATCCGAGAAAGAAAACATGGTGAAAAAGAACGGTCATAAGCTTGGACGAAAGCGTTCCCCCAACGGATTCTGGTGGCACGCAAAAAGTGGACAAGTGACGACCAGAAGAGAACGATGTCAACTTTTTTTTAAAGGAGTACTGGACAGTAGTTACATTCCACAATCACCAGCGAAGGTGAACATTTCTACTTCTCATTCGACCATCAGCAACGAGCGTCCTACTCACTCAATCAACGCATAAAAAAATAACGTGCTCCAAGAAGAGTTATATGACGTCTAAGCGGATTTGCTATCTCCCAAGTTCCTGAACGACGCCATTTCTTTCATTCCTGAACCACGTTACGTCACGATGAAGCAGGCGCAAAATCCACTGTTAACAATCACAGCAATGCACAAGAAGAATGACATTCTAGTAAACTAGAGATTTCGCCTACCGGCAAAAGTATCTCTAGCACAGTTCATATCACGTGATGAAAGGTTTTTGGCCAATTTATGCAAGCGGAGGTCACACGAGAGGCTTGTGGGATAGCCGATGTGCTCCCTGACATACGCTGTTAAAGTAGTTCTAAGACTATTTCGCACAAAACTCTTAACTTACTCTTGTTGAGACAGCAAACAAGCGTTTATTCAATACAATAAAATGTTTGTGTTGAAATGGAACCACGTTTTTACATCTGAATGATTTCTGTAAAAAGTGGAGAGAAAAATAGTATCAGAACGAACTATTTTTGGCGCAAGGCTGTAATGCCAAGGGTCAAGCCTATTACGCATTCATTGCGAACTGTGCCAGAGTCAATACTGACTCGGGTTCACAGAATGGAAGAATGACACCTTTCCCTATTTAGCAATGGTCAACAGTGACAAGAAAATATAACATTACGCAGGAAAAAACACTTCGCCCGGTCTGTACTAGGCTAATGCAGTCGACAGGATAAGCATTTTGTGAGGACTTGCAATTAAGGAAACCTACACAAAAGACAACAATGTGTCCGCCCTCGCCGCCCCAACCAAGGAACAAACACCCATCAACTGCAGAGTGTAGATGGCACAAAGTGGCGGAGCAAGCCAGCACGTGACAACACTGCCACTTCAAGTCATACACATACACGTATACACACGATTGCTGCCTATCACCTCCCTCCACACACACACACACAATTCGCGTAATGATTCTTTCGGCTTGTGGGTCTAGGGGTTTCACTAGTTGTGGAAGGGGTAATAATTAATTCAATCTCTCTCTTACGTCCCACACTCACAGGACATAACACAATCTTTATTAAACATGATTTTTAATGAAAAAGTATCATGGCATGATCAAATTCAATGCAACAGGATCAAACTTAAAACAATCATGTCAGCCTACAATTTGTGACTGAAGGGCGGTGGGCTTTCATACTGTCCCGAAATAAAAAGTAGGACCAAATGTACTCACAAGTTCTGGTAGCCAAGTGCAATCAGTTCTCTACTTCCATCGATGAAATTTCTCCTTGAAACTGATATCCACTAAGGAGTGGACATTCACTCACTCTCTCTCTCTCTCAAGGCTATATCTCGAGACAAGAGAAAAAGCCATAAATTTGCGGATTTCACACACTTGCTCCGACGAGCATAACTTCTAGAGCATTCCGCAAGAACACAAACGATGAAGCTTTTCAGGCGATAACTTGTTCAAGAGTCTTGTGGGAGCTGAATCTTCGAACAGGGAAAACGCTGTCCTTTTGGCACAAACTCTCAGAGGGTAGGGAAAGATTGGAAAAACTTTAAACGTGTTGTTCCACCCTCAACACGGAGTTCTTCTCAAGAGTCTGCCTTCCATGGCGTCTTGCAGTCAACTGATATTAAAAACTCTCCAGAATTAAATTGTTCACCCACAGCGCATGCGCAACCGCCCCCACCCAATCAAAGCACGATTGCATTATTACCCAATTTGTCTCGTACCGGTTCAAGCCGACCTCAAACTTTGAAGCCAAGGCAGGTTTCCGCCAAAACCGACTCTCAACCACCGCCTTCAGCCATCTAAGAAAATAAAATAATGCCCAAACCGTAACACTGCCACAGCTCCATATATACATATTCACACAAAAGCTGCGACATCTGCACATACACGTACACATACCAACATTGCCACATCTGCACATACACGTACACATACCAACATTGCCACAACTACATAGACACGTACTAATACCAACATTGCCACAACTACATAGACACGTGTTCACACAAACGCTGCCACCACTACAAATACACCTACACTCAATAACGCTGTCACGACTACACATACACGTACACACACACACAAACGCTGACACAACTACGCGTACACATTCACAACATAAGCTAGTAATACTACACACACACACTCACACACACGAACGCTGTCAAAATACCAGATACACACACGCACACAAAAACTGCCACAACTACATATACACGTACAAAAACAGACGTTGTCACAACTGCATAAACATTTACACACACGAACGCTGCAAACAACTGATAAAAATACACACAAAAAGTTTCCACACCTACACAAACACGTATGCACATACGAACGCTGCCAAAACTACGCGCGCGCGCACACACACACACACACACACACACACACACACACACACACATACACACACACATTCTGCTATAACAACACTTACACGTACACAAACACTGCCAAAACAACACCTACATCTACACACACCAATGCTGTCAAAACTATAAATACACCTACACACACGAACGTTGCCACAACCACACATATTCGTGCACATGCAAACGCTGCCACAACTGGACACACACCTACACTTGGAAGCGCTGTCACAACTGGACACACACCTACACTTGGAAGCGCTGCCACAACTGGACACAAACCTACCTTGGAAGCGCTGCCACAACTGGACACAAACCTACACTTGGAAGCGCTGCCACAACTGGACACACACCTACACTTGGAAGCGCTGTCACAACTGGACACACATCTACACTTGGAAGCGCTGCCACAACTGGACACAAACCTACCCTTGGAAGCGCTGCCACAACTGGACACATGTATGTTTTCTTATGCGGGAAGCCAGAGCAAGCAGTGCACCTCTTCCGATCCGCCTTTCCCGCTGAGCTGCTTCGCCTTACTTAACTTGGCCTGCAAGTGCTGTGTATATTGTATAGTTTGTTCTATTTGTTCTATTGGATCTTAGTTTTTGTTTTTTGTTTATGTGTGTGGTGTGTGAGTTTTTGAAGGAATGTGGTGTTGAGTGGTTGCATGAGTGTTGTTTCTTTGGATTGTAAACGCCATGAGCTGGTCTGCCAAGGGAAGGTATGTGCATATGAATAAACTATTATTATTATTATTATTATTATTATTATTATTATTATTATTATTATTATTATTATTATTATTATTATTATTATTATTATATTCTAGGATTCTCCCTCCGAGCCCTGGACACCTCGAGTGGACAGACTGGACACGGCTCTGGAGGTCACGGTGGTCACCGAACACATCTCCCAGCAAGTCAGCTATTTCGTCAGGGGACCTGGGGCTTGTGCCTAAAGTGCATGACGGAGCTGTGACGGTCCAGCCACCGCCTCTTCGTCGCTCCACACGTAGCACCATTGGCCAAGCACCCAATCGCCATGGACACGTTTGACTGAATGTGTCTAGTGGGACACAGTGGAGGACCAGAAGTTTCATGAGAAGCGAGACGACTTCAAGTGTTTCGGATGGGCCACACCTGGGAACTAGAACTAGAAGCGAGAACTAGAAGCGTGTAAAAAGTGTAGTATCTTCTTGTGTGAGACTTTTCCTTTTGGACTGTAATGGCTTTCATACCTATTCTCTATGGACTTAGGACTCGAGTAAGTTGCATGTTTCGATGCCGTAGGTGTGTTACACTACTCGCTGCCTGTGGCTCGGCAGAGAGAGGCCAAGCACAAAAATACTTTGTAACTCACCGTTCTTGAAATGCAGTGGATATTTTGCAACTACTTGCCTCCACTCAGTTTCGCATGTACGTGTACACCTGATTTGCTCTACACGTCAAAGTGTTTTCAGTCGGATCAGTAATGGCGGAAGACCATTACATTAGCATCGTAATAACGCTGATTACAATGGGATTTGCAATGCTGTGTGCGCATTGCGGGGTGTTGTCGTGTAAAGCAGCTCCACTATGTAGCACTAGAGAAATTTGCTATGATTTGTCCATTGCAGGGCTGTTTGCAATGCTGTGTGCGCATTTCGGGGTGTTGTCGTGTAAAGCAGCTCCACTATGTAGCACTAGAGAAATTTGCTATGATTTGTTCATTGCAGGGCTGTTTGCAATGCCGTGTGCGCATTGCGGGCTGCTGTCTGGGATAGCAACACCGCTGTATGTCACTGTTTGTCTTTTGTGCTTCTAAGTGAAGGGTTAAGACCGCTCTTAGACTGCACTTGATGTTTTGCGTCTCGCCAAGTTGATGACATGCTTGTTGAAGAATTTAAGACCGCTTCAAAGTGTCTAGTACAACACGCATTGTCATTAACCTGTTTTGTAACCACATGTTTAAAATCCCTTTGCTATCGATCAACTAGTTGGACGATTAAGACCACTTCTGTCTTGTGTACATATATGCGCGGGTTGTTTGTTCTTTTGTTCTTAAGTCAGTTATCCTGTTGGTTGGATAACTTGAATGTTCATGCCAATGTGTAAGGGAATGATTAAGCCCGCCTTTGGCATGGCTGACTGATTTGTGTACAGTGACGTCACACGACAAGGAGTCTGGGAGAGAGCAAATTTCAACAGCTAAATCATAGTAATAAAAAAGGCTTTTTGAAACAATTCAATCATAGACTGAAGGACTGCTTTTACCATATATGGAACGAAAAATGTACGACCAGTGCGATATATCACTGGTATTCTTTATTTAAATATTGTTTAGACACAACATGATAAACTTGAAACCACCGCCTTCCCATCTACTGCCTTCCTGAAGTGTGTGAAGGGGGAGAGACACACCGTCTCTATACCCCCCTGCCTGCTCGAGCCATCTACCAGGCCATCACTGCATCACTCTCTTTCACACGTACACACACAAATGCTGCCACAACTATACATACACGTACACACACAAACGCTGAATCAATTAAACATACATCTACACACACACACACAAACGCTGCCACAACAACACATACACGTTCACGCAACCGCTGCCACAACTACATATACAGGTACACACACAAACGCTGCCACAACTACACATTCATGTACGTACACATCATCATCATGGCTTGGCTTCGCGAACGAAGATCGTGGTAGGGGGACGGGGTCTGTGACGGCTGCAGGCTCGTTGGTGACTGACGAGACCAATACAGGACTCGCACACCCGTCCACAGTGGGAGGGATTTCTGTAGACCCAGTTGTCCTAAACGCCCGCGCAGTGGATTTTTAAGATGAAGTTTGGTGTGCGCAGTACCGGCCCCACCCTTTACACCCAGGGATCATGTGCCGTGACCCAGCGAGCTGGGACGATGACATCGAGGACCCTGGGTCGTGGGTTTTAAATCAGACTTGTCCTTGTTCTAGATGGATTGCCTATCGAGCTTTTGCCTGCTGTGTCATCACCCTGGGCCGATACGTCCCTCCTTAGTCAACCTGGCCACGCCGGGCTCCCCCAGTCTTCCCGTATTGATGCCTGGCTTAGCGCGGACGCCCGATCGACGTAGCACCCCGATTGTCAGTGATCCCGTCCTCAAACCATTCTGAATCTCAAGCCTCCAAGTAGCTGGATTACAGGGGCACGTCACAACCCCCAGCTGTACGCACACAAACGCTGCCACAACTACACATACACTTACATGCACAAGCGCTGCCACATCTTTACGTACACCTACACACACACACATGATGGCACAACTATACAGACATGCACACACACACACACACACACACACACACACACACACGCTGCCACAACTACACACACACGTACACACACAAACGCTGCCACAATTACACATACACACACATACATAAACACTGCCACAAATTCACATACGCGCATACAATCGAACGCTGTCACAGCTACACAATAAGTATGCACACACAAACGCTGCCACAATTACACATACACGAATACACACTGTGACGAGATACCCCCCCCCCCCTTTGTACCTACTAATTTGTGATATGTAAATTAGTGTGGCCGCCAACCATGTTAAAAATAGTAACGTTAAAGTGTGCTGTTGGAGTGTGGTTCACCGGCTGTAGTTTTCCAATGTGTGTTCACGGATTGACATAGAAATTGGCCTACAGTGTCTCTCCGCAAGGTTCATGAGAGGCGAGTAACTAAAGACACTGTAACTTGCCTTACGTTTGCTGTGGACTATTTTGGTGATTATTCTTGATGACCTTGCGTGACCTAAGGAGGTTGCTGGGCCGTGGGATATGTGACGGTTCGTCCTTTTGCCCTAGTAGAAAAATATGTAGAAGCCTGCCATGCCTAAAAAAAGTAGAAATTAGAGTGCCAGCCATGCTTGTAGAGAGCCAGAGTGAGTGACCTTGACAGAACTTCTTGACATTGAGTATATTTCCTGTTCTTGACGGTCGCTACGTCATCCGGTTTGACGGCGTCATTTTGGAGTGAGAAAAACAACGTCATAAATAGGGACTTGATACTTCCTCGAGAGAGAACAGACGGTGTATTCTTGCGGGAGAGAGAGAGAGAGAGAGAGAGAGAGAGAGAGAGAGAGAGAGAGAGAGGATGGACTTGGTCCTCGAGGGAGCGGACGATCCGCTTGCCATCCGAGAGCTGCGTCTCCTGTTTTCATGACGGGCGGACAACCTACTCGATCGCACTACCATGACAGTCTGCGTGTTTGAAGCCTGTGCCCTCGGC
The DNA here is from genome assembly GCA_034096865.1 of Theodoxus fluviatilis. NCBI lineage: Eukaryota > Metazoa > Mollusca > Gastropoda > Cycloneritida > Neritidae > Theodoxus > Theodoxus fluviatilis. Next base: position 16,960 of record JAWQFJ010000849.1, on the reverse strand, counting down.
TGCCATGATGTTGGAGATGTGCTCTCCACGGTGCTCTGTGCCTCCACACGTTCGGATCTCACTGCATTCTTCGCGTCGTTTCTCTGTGTTGGAAGCGTGCCCAGACATATTCGAAGCATGTCTGAACTGCTGAACAACAACCGTCAACCTCAACGGTCCGGATCCCTTTTCAACAAGGCCCACCCCTCGTACCATCTTCAGATCGACCGTTGGACAACGGACGTCAACGGTCAGGACCCCTTTGGTCGTCGTGGGCTCTCCCGTGTAGGAGAAAGATAGGTCAAATATTTTCGTTAGAGGCTGACTGGCTAAAAATAGAAGAAATTATTTAGACCATCTGTATCACAAGTATAAGTTAGTAAAAATCAGTTGAGTTAAGAAACGTTTTTCCCATTTGTCTCTGTTGTTTCAGTTCATACACACTAGTAACAGTGGAGATGGATTATTGTTACGGTACCCATATCCTAAACCCCTAGACAACAAAAAGGAGCCAAACTAAATAAGAGGACTGGGTATTGTAACAGTTGGCGGCTCGTCCGAATATCGTTTTTTTCAGATTAGCTAACATGAAAATTGAGGTCCTGTATCACAGGGTTGTGTTGTGACTTGTCATCTTATGGATAACCTTTGCTCTCATGATCTGCTACATTGTGTGACCCTGTTTGGCATTATTGTTTGGGCTTACTAGGGATCATGCAGTCTGTGATGTTTGGATTTTTGCTGATTCCTTATGCTTGCGACGGTAGCACATTTTCACGATGGATGGAAAAGAATTGCCGACGATTAGGGAGATCTACTATTTAGATAGAGCGGGTTTGGAGGTGATGATCGAGAGGTTTGGTTTGGGTGCAAGCGAGGGGGCTACTGAAGTCGACTTGCAAGAGATTTTGTTCAAGTTCAGAAGAACGGAGATAGAGAGGAAGTGGGAAAGAGGATAGAGAGAAGGAGAGAGAGAGAGGGAGAAGGAGAGGCTGGAAAGAGAGGAGAAGAGAGAGAGAGAGAAAGACAAGAGAGAAAGGAGGAGTGGGCGAAAGAAAAAGAGAGGTTAGCGCTCGAACGAGAAAAGTTGAGGAAGGAAAGAAAGGAGAAGGAAGAGAGAGAAAGAAAAGAGAGAGAGGAGGAGTGGGCGAAAACAAAAAACAGATTAGTGCTTGTACGAGAAAAGTTGAGGGAGGAAGGAGAGGAGATGGAAAGAAAGAAAAAGGAGGAAAGAGAAAGAGAGATGGAGAGAGAGAGGAATGTCAGATGCCACAGATGTTTTGAGAAAGGACACAGGAGTTGTGGTTGTCGAGTCCAAGGAAATGGATGGAGGAGGGAAGAGCGAGGTGTGAGCCGATCACCCAGGAATGTCAGATGCTTCAGATGTTTCAAAATGGGACATGTGGCCCGTGATTGTCGAGTGAGGTTGGATCACGAGTTTAGAGCTTGCAGGAGTGCGACGGGGATTCGTGGGGTAGTGCCTGATAAGGAGAGTAGACCAGTGTGTGAGATTGTGGATGGAGCGAAGATGGAGACACGTGAATCTGGTGTAGTGAATCTACCTGGCCGTCCGGTGAAGGAAAGTGTTGCGAAGTGCTCTCATCCCTTTGAGGAAAGAAACATGGGAATTTAGACCGGGTTGCTTTATAGAATATTTGGACATTGACCTTCAATTGATCTATTAAAGGATGTGTGGCAAGTGATTTTGTGAATATACCTTAGACTAAGTTGGAAGCATGTTTTTCCACTATATTTCAACTTTATTGTCTGCATAGCTTATGTGATACATTAGCTTGTTTTGCATTTTCAGGTGTAACAATAATCCAAATTTTGGACTTCACTTTAAAAATTACAAAGTAATGAACATGAATGACTCAATGAATCAAACTAGACAGTTTTAGTGTTGATTGTTATGCAGTGAATAACATTTTCACTGTGTGTGTGTGTTTGTTTTTTAACGGAAATAATCGATATATTTGAC
>JAWQFJ010000849.1:0-10000 GCA_034096865.1 Theodoxus fluviatilis | reverse complement strand
ATCCGCACGTGTAAGTTGCGACAGATAAACAATTCTGGGACGGACAAGCAGGGGCGAGCAATACACTCACTACACATGCATGCTCAGGACCACGCCTTACGCCCAGCAGGCATGCACACGCACGGACAGCACAGTGCAGTAGCTACATAGAAGAGAACGGCAGGAACCCGTCTTTCGGAATTTAGAAAAATTGGACAGATCATTTTTATATTCTCTTTTTCTGAAGTGTTTGCTCTTGGGCTGCTCCAAATACGATTCATTAATGGGCAACTAATGCAAGACTACTTCACGCTGTTGTATTGAGCTGAACCATTAACAATCGACCGCAAGATATTCTGGTACTCAGACCCATGCTTTACGCCTCACACAGAATGACAGCCCGCCCTCCCTATGTTGGTCGACCCGAGTTTCCTCCCCTGTGACAAACGGCGCCCTTTGCAGACGAGGAACAAGCGCTGCAATTCTGGAGCTCCAAGCATCGACACCGACGCTGCCACGCACCTCACACGGACGTCGATCCGGCAGTTGTGGCGCTCACATGCCTGAGCCAGCGGGAGAGGAACGATTTCCATTATGACGATGCTCGCAACAAATCTCCGCGCTTTGTATCCAAGTAGAAAGGAAAGTTGGCGATGTTGCCTTATCCTCATTGCAGATGGATCTCATTGGTTGGACTGCTATAACCCACGTGTTTTGCTTATATCACGTTATACCATTTGTGTATTCTACAAAGCTGCACTCCGATGCTTCATCTTGCACCATTACTGTTTATTACTTATACCTTGGCACGACAAAAAAAATTGTTTTGCCCGACAATTTGGCATAGAAGGTTAAATGTGTGTTTTCCACCATTTTCTACTAGTACATGAAGTATCGTGCAAACAGGAACATAGTTCAAAGGCAATAACAATGTTGGAAGAACGTTATCTTTTAAATCTAATTTCCATTTACCAATTCACCAATGAATGGAAAAACTGTAATGTGAAATCACCACCATAGGCTTTCTTCTTAGCTTCATACCGCTTGACTATCCCCGCCGCTTTTACACACAGTCACACGTTGCACAGACAAGGTTGTCCCTAGCAGCCTCTTTGCGTAATCAACAAATGTCCCACCATGCTACTTGCGGACATTTTGTTACTGGCAGATTCGTGTCTGCCTTTGCAAAGTAGGCAGTCCGTGATTTGCAGCGTAGCAGAGATATCAGAACTAAAGAAATAGTTGTGACATCACTGTTGATGCACCAAAACAGACTTTGATCGAAATATATTTTGCTTATTTCTACTCCTTTGATCTTTATCCGTTGCCTAGTCCAACTCCTTTGATCTTTATCCGTTGCCTATTCCTACTCCTTTGATCCGCATCCGTTGCCTATTCCTACTCCTTTGATCTGTATCCGTTGCCTATTCCTACTCCTTTGATCCGTATCCGTTGCCTATTCCTACTCCTTTGATCCGTATCCGTTGCCTATTCCTACTCCTTTGAACTGTATCCGTTGCCTTTTATCTGTATCTGTTGCCTATTCCCACTCCTTTGATCTGTATATATTTGCCTATTCCTACTCCTTTGATCTGTATACATTGCCTATTCCTACTTCTTTGATCTGTATCTGTTGCCTATTCCTACTCCTTTGATCTGTATACATTGCCTATTCCTACTCCTTTGATCTGTATACATTGCCTATTCCTACTCCTTTGATCTGTATCCGTTGCCTATTCCTACTCCTTTGATCTGTATCCGTTGCCTATTCCTACTCCTTTGATCTGTATCTGTTGCCTATTCCTACTTCTTTGATCTGTGACCGTTGCCTATTCCTACTCCTTTGATCTGTATCCGTTGCCTATTCCTACTCCTTTGATCTGTATACATTGCCTATTCCTACTCCTTTGATCTGTATACATTGCCTATTCCCACTCCTTTGATCTGTATCTGTTGCCTATTCCTACTCCTTTGATCTGTATACATTGCCTATTCCTACTCCTTTGATCTGTATCTGTTGCCTATTCCTACTCCTGTGATCTGCATCCGTTGCCTATTCCTACGCCTTTGATCGGTATCCGTTGCCTATTCCTACTCCTTTGATCTGCATCCGTTGCCTATTCCTACTTCTTTGATCTGTATCTGTTGCCTATTCCCACTCCTTTGATCTGTATCCGTTGCCTATTCCTACTCCTTTGATCTGTATCCGTTGCCTATTCCTACTCCTTTGATTTGTATACATTGCCTATTCCCACTCCTTTGATCTGTATACATTGCCTATTCCCACTCCTTTGATCTGTATACATTGCCTATTCCTACTCCTTTGATCTGTATCCGTTGCTTATTCCCACTCCTTTGATCCGTATACATTGCCTATTCCCACTCCTTTGATCTGTATACATTGCCTATTCCCACTCCTTTGATCCGTATACATTGCCTATTCCCACTCCTTTGATTTGTATACATTGCCTATTCCCACTCCTTTGATCTGTATACATTGCCTATTCCCACTCCTTTGATCTGTATCCGTTGCCTATTCCTACTCCTTTGATCTGTATACATTGCCTATTCCCACTCCTTTGATCTGTACACATTGCCGATTCCCACTACTTTTATCTGCATTCGTTGCCTATTCCCACTCCTTTGATCTGTATCCGTTGCCTATTCCTACTCCTTTGATCCGTATACATTGCCTATTCCTACTTCTTTGATCTGTATCCGTTGCCTATTCATACTCCTTTGATCTGTATCCGTTGCCTATTCCCACTCCTTTGATCCGTATATATTGCCTATTCCTACTCCTTTGATCTGTATCTGTTGCCTATTCCTACTCCTTTGATCTGTATCCGTTGCCTATTCCTACTCCTTTGATATGTATCCGTTGCCTATTCCCACTCCTTTGATCTGTATCCGTTGCCTTTTATCTGTATCTGTTGCCTATTCCCACTCCTTTGATCTGTATATATTTGCCTATTCCTACTCCTTTGATTGCTATTCCTACTCCTTTGATCTGTATCTGTTGCCTATTCCCACTCCTTTGATCTGTATCTGTTGCCTATTCCTACTCCTTTGATCTGTATCTGTTGCCTATTCCTACTCCTTTGATCTGTATACATTGCCTATTCCTACTCCTTTGATCTGTATACATTGCCTATTCCTACTCCTTTGATATGTATACATTGCCTATTCCTACTCCTTTGATCTGTATCTGTTGCCTATTCCTACTCTTTTGATCTTGTTCCGTTGCCCATTCCCACTCCTGTGATCTCTATCTGTTGCCTATTCCTACTCCTTTTATCTGTATATATTGGCTATTCCTACTCCTTTGATATGTATCCGTTGCCTATTCCCACTCCTTTGATCTGTATCCGTTGCCTTTTATCTGTATCTGTTGCCTATTCCCACTCCTTTGATCTGTATATATTGCCTATTCCTACTGCTTTGATCTGTATCTGTTGCCTATTCCTACTCCTTTGATCCGTATACATTGCCTATTCCCACTCCTTTGATCTGTATACATTGCCTATTCCCACTCCTTTGATCAGTATCCGTTGCCTATTCATACTCCTTTGATCTGTATACATTGCCTATTCCCACTCCTTTGATCTGTACACATTGCCTATTCCCACTACTTTTATCTGCATTCGTTGCCTATTCCCACTCCTTTGATCTGTATCCGTTGCCTATTCCTACTCCTTTGATCCGTATACATTGCCTATTCCTACTCCTTTGATCTGTATCCGTTGCCTATTCCTACTCCTTTGATCTGTATCTGTTGCCTATTCCTACTTTTTTGATCTGTATCTGTTGACTATTCCTACTCCTTTGATCTGTATCCGTTGCCTATTCCTACTCCTTTGATCTGCATCCGTTGCCTATTTCTACTCCTTTGATCTGCATCTGTTGCCTATTTCTACTCCTTTGATCTGTATCTGTTGCATATTTCTACTCCTTTGATCTGCATCTGTTGCCTATTTCTACTCCTTTAATCTGTATCTGTTGCCTATTCCTACGCCTTTGATCTGTATACATTGCCTATTCCTACTCCTTTTATCTGTATCTGTTGCCTATTCCTACTCCTTTGATCTGTATACATTGCCTATTCCCACTCCTTTGATCTATATACATTGTCTATTCCTACTCCTTTGATCCGTATATATTGCCTTTTCCTACTTCTTTGATCTGTATCCGTTGCCTATTCCTACTCCTTTGATCTGCATCCGTTGCCTATTCCTACTTCTTTGATCTGTAAATATTTGCCTATTCCTACTTCTTTGATCCGTATACATTGCTTATTCCCACTCCTTTGATCCGTATACATGGCCTATTCCTACTTCTTTGATCTGTATATATTGCCTATTCCTACTCCTTTGATCTGTATACATTGCCTATTCCTACTCCTTTGATCTGTATCTGTTGCCTATTCCTACTCCTTTGATCTGTATCTGTTGCCTATTCCTACTTCTTTGATCTGTGACGGTTGCCTATTCCCACTCCTTTGATCTGTATACATTGTCTATTCCTACTCCTTTGATCTGTATATATTGGCTATTCCTACTTCTTTGATCTGTATCCGTTGCCTATTCCCACTCCTTTGATCTGCATCCGTTGCCTATTCCTACTCCTTTGATCTGCATCCGTTGCCTATTCCTACTCCTTTGATCTGTATCCGTTGCCTATTCCTACTCCTTTGATCTGTGACGGTTGCCTATTCCTACTCCTTTGATCTGTATATATTGGCTATTCCTACTTCTTTGATCTGTATCCGTTGCCTATTTCCACTCATTTTATCTGTATCTGTTGCCTATTCCTACTCCTTTGATCTGTATCTGTTGCCTATTCCCACTCCTTTTATCTGTAACTGTTGCCTATTCCTACTCCTTTGATCTGTATCTGTTGCCTATTCCCACTCCTTTTATCTGTATCTGTTGCCTATTCCTACTCCTTTGATCTGTATCTGTTGCCTATTCCCACTCCTTTGATCTGCATCCGTTGCCTATTCCTACTCCTTTGATCTGTATCCGTTGCCCATTCCCACTCCTTTGATCTGTATCCGTTGCCTATTCCTACTCCTTTGATCTGTATCCGTTGCCTATTCCTACTTCTTTGATCTGTATATATTGCCTATTCCTACTCCTTTGATCCGTATATATTGCCTATTCCTACTCCTTTGATCTGTATCCGTTGCCTATTCCTACTCCTTTGATCTGTATCCGTTGCCTATTCCTACTCCTTTGATCTGTATTCGTTGCCTATTCCTACTCCTTTGATCTGTATCCGTTGCTTATTCCTTCTCCTTTGATCTGTATCCGTTGCCTATTCCTACTCCTTTGATCCGTATATATTGCCTATTCCTACTCCTTTGATCTGTATCCGTTGCCTATTCCTACTCCTTTGATCCGTATATATTGCCTATTCCTACTCCTTTGATCTGTATATATTGCCTATTCCTACTCCTTTGATCCGTATATATTGCCTATTCCTACTCCTTTGATCTGTATCCGTTGCCTATTCCTACTCCTTTGATCTGTATCCGTTGCCTATTCCTACTCCTTTGATATGTATCCGTTGCCTATTCCTACTCCTTTGATCTGCATCCGTTGCCTATTCCCACTCCTTTGATCTGTATGCATTGCCTATTCCTACTCCTTTGATCTGTATATATTTGCCTATTCCTACTCCTTTGATCTGTATACATTATATATTTCTAGTGCTTTGATCTGTGACCGTTGGATGTAGCTCTTCAGGTTGAGGCCATTTGGATCTTTGGTGTCAAGGACGGATATGAAGTATTTTTTAAAAATAGTTTTCTTTCTATTGAGTCGCCCTTTGCTTGCCATAGGATGCGGACTAGTATGTTTGTGAGTGTGAAGGGCTGTTGAAATGTGATGTAACTGGTGTGGATCTGTTGTGGCGCGTGTCGGCCAGGTGCTCTTTGAATCTGCTGTTGAGTGTTCGTTTTGTCTCTCCAATGTACAGAACTCCATTGGAGGCAGAGCAGGAGACATCATAGATGATGTTTCGGTTTATGCATGTGAAGTGGCGTTTCACCATGATGGAGGTATTGTGGGAGTGGACTGTTGGCATTTGGCAACGTTTTGTTGCACTCTTCTCTTGCAATATCCTATTGTACGGGGATTCTCCTAGCTTGCGCCGGGAAGTCGAAGTTACCAACGCTGGTGGTCGTTTTCGATCAACTTTATTCACGCACAGTGGTCGATACACAGCGGTGACAGTAAATAGCATTGTCGTAGCAGCTTCACTCTATGCACAGTGCCGCAGAGGACTCATTCCTTACAAAGAAGGACTCGTTTATCCTCTAGTTAAGCTCTCACCTTAACTCTGTCGTATCTGCTCTTCATGTCTGTGTCTGTCGGGCTTATATACTCTCTACACAGGTTCCCGACACTTTCAGAAAAGTGTAAGATCTACTCCACTGCCTGGAAATTTCACGAATGACGTAACGTGACACAGTCAAGACAAATTTAGCCCGACTCAACCACGTGACCAGGTAACCGAATAAGCGGAGAGGGTGATATAAACAAACCAATTGCGCTACGACATACTCGTATGATCTAGAATCTTCACAACAGTTGCAAGGTGTGGTACCAAGTGCTGCAGGGGAGGGGTGGAGGGTGAGCGTAGTCGTGAGTGTAGGAGTAGGTCCCGCAAGATTCTGTCACGGCGGTACGTGAGTTTGGGGAGAGAAATGAAGGTGTGGGTCTCTGATTTGTAGAGGATAGGCCAGTTGGACAAGAGAATGCAGTGGATGGGGAGGTGGTGTGGATGGTGGGTGAGGACTGCTGTGGGGCGTGGCTGGGTTTGGTTGGAGTGGCATAAGGGCAGGAGCGCTTGGGAGGGTGTGAATTAGCTCACTCTCTGGAGGGCAGCTTTTAGGATATGCAGGGGATAGTGACGGGCCAAGAAGAATTGCACTAATTCTTCTGACTTGTCCTGAAAGTCAAGGTCATCACTGCAGAGTCTGCCGAGGCGAAGGAATTACGATTAGGGATTGCTGTTGATGGTCGACCGAGGGTGGGAAGAGGAGTAGTGGAGGTATGCGTGAGAATTGGTGTGTTTGCAGTGTACATGTGTGAGGTGGAGGTTGTTGTTCAGTGTGATTTTGATGTCCAGGAAGGTGACTGAATGACAATGACATTCCAGCACCTCCACAACTGTAGCATGCCCAGTAACTCAAGACGCGTGTTTGCCAGTTGTTGCTGCTGTTCCAAATTGCTTTACAGTATGATGGATTTTTGGTAGATGTTTTCAGGGGAATCCCTTCCACTGATGGGCCACACTAATGGACTCGTCTGAGGAAAGGGGTGCGATGTTGGTCGTTTAATTCGCAGTGACTCCCACACAGAATGACAACCAAACTAATACTTGCTCGCTAGCTCACATACGCTATCCGTGACGATTATTCCGCCCACCGAATGACAATAACGTGTGAATAATTGACAAACTAGTGTACAGAATGTGCTTTTAGCTGAAATGGGTTATGATTAATATCATATTTGCAGCAGTCGTCAAGGCTATTTCGAACATAAAAGCCTATGCAAAAACACAGCCAATTAGATGCCGTGGCCCGCTAGCGAAGTGGGGTCCGCACCCCTCTCCTCGGACGAGTCCACTTGTGTGGCCCATCAGTGGAAGGGATTTCTTTTCAGGAGAGCAAATATTGTTGCAATAATCTTTGCACCAGATTCCTAAAGAAGAAAGTGTGCATGTGTGCGTGTGCGTGTGCATGTGTGTGTGTGTGTGTGTGTGTGTGTGTGTGTGTGTGTGTGTGTGTGTGCGTGTGTGTGTGCGTGAATGCCTGAAACTTTCGATTACGCTTTAATGCAACCTTTACCTAACTGTAGACAAAGTGTATGCGATCAAGAGCATATTCGTTTCAAAACATGGCCAAGTAATAGTGTCATCTCATTTCATCTCATCTCATGTCATTTCATTTCACGCTGTCATTTCTTTCCATGTCATGTTATGTCATCTTTGTCGTCCTACGTCATGTTATATCATCATTTATTGAGTTTTTACATTTTATGTCTACTCATCGAGCCTCATTTCATCCCATTCCATCCTATGTACAGTAATTGCATGTCATATCGTATTTCGTCATATCATGCCAGTCCATACCATTTATGTTGGCCGCCATCAGTTGATATCAAAGGGCATGCAGAGAAAAACCACAATGACACTGGGTCTGCGATTTGCGAACGGCCACAGCCGAGCCTCAGTTCTGGTAACCGAAGACTGCAGCTGTGACTCCTTTTATTATGGCAAGGAGGGAAGCGAGCGAGTTCCGCTCCATTTGGGCGAAACAAGCGCCACGAGGAAGGAAGGACCTGCGCTAAAAAACCCTAATGGGAAAAAGCATGGCTCCTACCATTTCCAGAGTCACTGGGGACTCGATCAAAACGAGTAAACATTCGGTACATGGAAAGCAACATAGGAAGGGTATGTAAATCGATGTACAGGATGGTAATCGAAGAGAAAAGGCTGAATGTCGACAAGTGTAGGTATGGGCCACTGCCAATTGAACGTATCAAACCTGGTCGTGAAACAAAACAACTGGGGTGGAGTGTACATCACAAACTACATGAATGGTACCCGGAGAGCAAACTCAGGGAAGCACGATGGACATCAGTAAAGCGTGAAAAGAGGGGCGGGACCGAACGTACAATTCGTAACAACGCCACAGACACGTGTCCATGAAAATCCCGACTGTACAAGGAAAGAGAAATCGGGGAGGCACGATGTACGCCAATCAAAAGGGAAAATGTTGGGCTGTTCCCAAAAGACAATGAAAACATGAAAAACCGGGCAGATCCGAGATTACAATTCGGAAAAAGCGCCGTAAGCGCGAGTCAATGAGAAATACCGAATGTACAAGGACAGAAAAATTTGGGCACGGGAAGGTACTATGTACGTCAATCAAACGTAGAGAAGTGGGGATGTTCACAATTACAATGAAAACGTGAAAAACCGGGCAGTTCCGAGATCACAATTCGTAAAAAGCGCCGTAAACGCAAGTCAAGGAGAAATACCGAATGTACAAGGACAGAAAAATTTGGGCACGAGGAGGCCTAAGTACGTCAATCAAACGTGAAGAAGTGGGGATGTTCCGCAATTACAATTAAAACGCGAAAGGTGGAGTAGTTCCGAAGTTACAATTCGGAAAACGCCTGTCAATGAAAAATCCCAAATGCACAAGGAAAGAAAAATCGGGGAGGTACGGTGTACGCCAATCAAACGGGAACATTTTTTGGGCTGTTCCCAAAAGACAAAGAAACGTGAAAAGACGGGCAGTTCCGAGATTACAATTCGGAAAAAACGCCGTAAACGCAAGTCAATGAGAAATACCCAATGTACAAGGACATAAAATGTGCGTCAATCATACGTGAAGAAGTGGGGCTGTACCCCAATTAATTAAAACGCGAACGGAAGAGAAGGTCCGAAGTTACAATTCGGAAAACACCTGTCAATGAAAAATCCGAAATGTACAAGGACAGCAAATTGGGGAGGCCTGATGGACGACCCTTCAACGTGAAACGTTACAATTCGGAAACGAATCCGCAAACGCCTGTCATGCAAACCCACCAGTACAACAGCGCGGAAAGTGAGAGGCCCATGTGCGTGTGAATGTGCGCGTGCGCGTAGCAAAACGCCAATCAATAAGTATCCCCGCAAGACAAAGAGCTGTGAAGAGATGGGTGGTTGGAGGGGCATGAGGACGGATGTAGAAATGAGAAAATGAGATACTCGCAATACTGTAAAGGCGTGCGTTCCGTCCCTCGTTCTGAAGCTGGAATGATCGCGTGGGCTGGCCTGCTAGTGCGGCAGAGAGCCGGGCATGCGCAGTGTCTGTTCTGCCTATGGAAATTCTCTAGTCCGCCGTGGTCACGCGGCGACCTTTGTTCTGGCGTCCCCCATAAATGCCCTTGCCCTCCGTGCAAAATCCTTTATGTTGGCCGCCATCAGTTGATATCAAAGGGCATGCAGAGAAAAACCACAATGA
>JAWQFJ010000848.1:32024-44022 GCA_034096865.1 Theodoxus fluviatilis | reverse complement strand
TCGCATTCCTTATATTCATTCGATCTACATCCATTGCCTAGCACCAGAAGCGCTAACCTCCCCCATACACCTTCCGTCATTATCCTTCCTCCTCCTTCCTCCCTCCTCCTCCTCTCCTCCTCCTCCTCCTCCCCTCCTCCGTCCACTCCCCCTTTCCTTCATTTCCTCCCCCCTCCTTCTCCTCTCCCTTTCCTCTTCCCCCTCCCCCCTCCTCTCCTCCTCCTCTCTTCCTCCTGTTCCTCTTCCCACCTCATTCCTCCTTCTCCCCTCTTCCTCCTTTCCTCCTCCGCCCTCCCCCTTCCCTCCCTCTCCCCTCCCCTCCCCCTCCTCCTCCCTCCCCTCCTCCCCCCCCCCTCCTCCTCTCTCCTCTTTCTCCTTCCACGCCTACTCCTCCTGCTGTCACCAAAGCGCTGACGTCAGAACTCACAGCCACTGCCGTCTCCATGTCACTTGGTTGACCGCGTCACCACACTGGAATGAAGCATGTCCTTGACCAAGCCTCTGTTGGGACACATGGTGCCTGTGATACTCCAGTGTTTCTGCAAGGACAGCCACAACAAAAGCACGTGAACGTGAGACGATGAGTACACGTCATGGTGGCACATGGTGCACCTTGTACTCCAGTGTTTTCTGGCAAGTAACAGACACAGCAGTGACCTAGATGAGAGGACGATGTGTACGTCTGTGAACACATGGTGCCCTTGTACTTCCAGTGTTTTCTGCCAAGCGACCAGACACAGCAGTGATGAGGAACGATGAGTTACAGTCTGATGACACATGGTGCCCTTGTACTCCAGTGTTTTCTGCAAGGACAGGACCCGCAGTGAGGAGGCCGATGAGTACAGGGACAGGCATGCCTGGTCAATCACTCGCACCTACCTTCGTCTCGTAGATGGGTTCATGTAGTCTACAGAGGAATGCCATACTGTCCCCTTTAAAGTCCCATTTTGCGACATTCTGGCCAGTGACGCATGGAATGAGGCAAGCGCGTGACAGAGGGGATCAGCGGGTGCATTATCGAATGGATGGCACACGAAATGATATGAATGCATGAATGAAATGAAACGAACGATTACGAATGAATGACATGGAATAGTTGAAAGAATGAGTGAATGAATGAGTAAATGAATGAGTGACCGAATAAATGAGTGAGTGGGGGAATAAATGTATGCATGAGTTAATGGGCAATTTGATATATCAAAGACAAATAAGTAGATGATTAACTTGCATAGTGAGCCGCCCCGGTGACCTCATTGTGTGTGTGTGTGCTATGTGTGTGTGTGTGCTGGCGTCTGTGGAGTGAGTGTGTAGTGTGTGTGGGTGCTCCTGTGCGTGAGTGTGCGTGTGTGTGTGTGTGTGTGTGCTGTGTGTGTGTGAGTAGTGATGAGAGTGAGAGAGAGAGAGAGAGAAGGAGAGATGTAGAGAGAGAGATGAGAGAGGCGACAGAGAGACGAGAGGAGAGAGAAACCTTGAACCATTTTATCACTCTGCGCGCATCAAAGCTATGTGCCCCCACCCACCACCGTGGCCACCACAGGTTCCCCCCGACTCCTCTCTACTGCCCCGAGCCCGGTGCGGGTCTATTCTCACCCTAGAACGGATGCACCACTGTAGAAGGATGAATGAATTGGTAAACTTGACGCACGCGCGACTACGCACGAGAGTGGCTGACTTGTACAGGGAGAGACGAGAGAGGTGCAGCACTCACCCCCTTGAGCTTGACGCCCTTGCACAGCTGCTCGAAGTTGAAGACGGTCATGGGCACGGTCTTGCCGAATAGTCCGATCGTCACACGGCCCCTGGAAGACGGACGTGGCGCGTGTTGAATAGATTGCCTTTCAGGCCAGAAATACGAGTCACTGAAATTGACTTTTGATTGATCGGCATTGATCTTTTATTTGAGTGACTTCTTCGGTTTTCTTGTTGCTTTGGGATGAATTGTCGCTATTGCTGTGAAAATCTCAGTAAGTGTGCAGATTTACTGGACCGATCATGCGGGCAGAAGAAGAGTGTAAAACGTATGATAGGCCTAAGTGCCAGGTTCGTGGCCCTCTACATTCCTTCCTTCCCCATCTTGTCACTTACTTCAAGGAAAAGCCACTTGTTGTGCTGTTGAGTGCAAAAATTCTAGTAAACTTTCACATGAAACCTTTCTTTTCGTTCCACGTCTCCATACAAAGCCCATAAAATGCGAGAAAATAGCCACTTAGCAACCTGAACTCGATCTTACATTTTCATTGATTATCACAGAAAATAAAAGTAAAAGAAGATGAACAAATTCTTCCTTAGCATGAATGCTGGATCATAATTGCACTACTCAGGACAAAACTTCACCGATAAAAAGAGAAATTTTGCTTATGTATTTGGATTACTTCATTTTACGGCTCAGTACAAAACTCGTAGAAATAGCAATGGATAGCTCCTCTCTATCCCAAAGTCTGCATCTATCAATTACAACTCAATACAGAACTCACCTGAGTCAGGAAGATTAAAATTATATGACCTGAAGTTTGCATCTCGGCTCCAGTTCGAATTTTTTACATTGAATAAACCATGGCTTCTAAGCTGAAGCATTTGTCCCTGTTCATCTGCCCAGCCCTGAAGTAACTGGTGACAAAGCGAAGCCTCAAACTCTTTTAAAGTGATGATGACAAGACTGGATGGAAGCGGGGAAAGTTGGCCTTTCTATCCCGAAGTCCACATAGGCTGTTCAGCTGATGAATCCTGAGTACTGGAATGCACAGCCCAAGAGGGGACTTGGTTCTCTGCATGTCTACTGTCGTATATTCACTGTCAATGTCACTAGGTACATCCAAGCCATGGGTCTACTCAGCTGAAGATCACTGACTACAAGGCAAAGGTCTACTCTCCTGACGATCACTGACTACATCTAAGCCAAGAGTCCACTCAGCTGAAGATCACTGACTACACCCCAGCCAAGAGTCCACTCAACTGAAGATCACTGACTACATCTAAGCCAAGAGTCCACTCAACTGAAGATCACTGACTTAAAGGCAACGGTTCACTCAGCTGAATATCACTGACTACACCCCAGCCAAGTGTCCACTCAACTGAAGATCACTGACTACACCCAGCCAAGAGTCCACTCAATTGACGATCACTGACTACATTCAAGCCATGGCTCCACTCAGCTGAATATCACTGACTACACCGCAGCCAAGAGTCCACTCAATTGACGATCACTGACTACATTCAAGCCATGGCTCCCCTCAACTGAAGATCACTGACTACACCCCAGCCAAGAGTCCACTCAGCTGAAGATCACTGACTACACCCCAGCCAAGAGTCCACTCAACTGACGATCACTGACTACATCCAAGCCAAGAGTCCACTCAACTAAGGATCGCTGCCTACACCTCAGCCAAGAGTCCACTCAACTAAGGATCACTGACTACACCAAGCCAAGAGTCCACTCAGCTGAAGATCACTGACTGCACCTCAGCCAAGAGTCCACTCAACTGACGATCACTGACCACACCAAGCCAAGATGGCCGTACCTGAAGTCGTCCCCCTTGCCATGGTAGTCCACGATCTCGAAGTCCATCACGGCCTCGGACGTGACGGTGACATTGGCGGTCTTCTCGTCCTTCTTGGTGCGCCTGGACTTGGCAGCGTCCACAGACGCCATGCTGGCCAGCACCACCGCCATCAAGGCCACCACGAGTACTGCGTTCTTCATCCTGAAGTCTGCAAAGACAAACACCATGACTGACAATCTCCAGGATTGGCTTCAGTCCGAGCAGCATTGAACATCACAGAGCGACCATATCTACCAGAAACTGGACGATTTCTCAGAGTAAAATTCACAGAGTTAATGGAATTTGCAGCCGAACTCTGCCACAACGAGGACGAGGATCTCGCACTTGAACCTTGGATGAAGCAACTTGGTCCAGTCTCCACCCTTCCAGGCATAAGAGACAGCAAGGCCACAGATAAATGCTGTGGATGGAATACTTGTCGAGGAATGTCCATTCTTCCCCATAATGAGGACTTTTAGGTGTAGAATACTCACTAGATTCAATCGAGAACTTCTGTCTAACATTAAGGATGTGCTTGCCGTGTACATGAACTTCATGAGAAGTTCACTCTGCTTGGTAATATTGTTTAATCTTTGACCAAAGGTTCCAGCCTGGCCATTTGAATGCATGCTCACAGTGGCAGTGCAGGGGAAACAGATAAACACTGTTTGAACTGTCAACGGCTTACATAACAATGCACGCATTGATGGCAGACTGCACAACCAAAAACATTACCCTGCCACACGTGTAGTGTACGGCCTGAATCAATACAGATCTATGAATAAGCTTCCATTTCCTTTGAGCCCGGGGACGTAAAAACTACAACATTTATCGATCTTTGGCGACTTATGCATGTTCTATATCGAGTGTGTTTGTCTTTGGTGAGATTCCATTGCATGGCGTGCTGATGGACAGACGGGTCACTGGGGTTGCCACGAAGGCAGGGACCCACGCCTCCTTGCAAACGCCGCTACGGCGGCCACGTGGCCGTGACGACTGTGGACCGGGCAGTACGTGGCCAGGTCGATGCCAACCACCTGACACACCAGGGGACAAAGAAGAGGGACGGGGACGAGGGGGTGGGGGTGTTGAATTGGGTGGGGTTGGGTGGGGTGGGGTCTAGCATGTGGAAGTTCAGGCAGTCTCGGTAAAGGATCACTGCCGTCACCAGGAGGTCTCCGCTCCAGGTCGATCTTCAGCTCCACACCCAGGCAGCCTGGCTCTGCAGTCATCAATGGCATGCAGGCAGGCTGTCCCAGGATACTTCTCTGAGCTCTCCTGTGTTTTACGACACGCGGTCAATACCCAGCATTCTTGTCTCTTCAGCTTGCCACGTTGCATAGCTTGCTAGGTGTTAGGAATTCCTGTCTTCTGCCTGGGTTTTTGAGCTGGCTCATCCAAAGCAACTGAAGACAACGACGACGACGACGACTACGAGGACTACGATGACCCAAGCTTGATTTTGTGCAGGCCTCGGTGTTTCTAATTTGCATGACGTCATAATGCACATCGGCCCCTTTAGCACGAATACTCTTCAGCTTAGACCCTGTCGTCAAGGGCGAAGTTTTAAACTAAAGCTATACTGTGTATTTACATGTGGGTTCACAGGTAGTTTTCTCTCCTCCGAATTGTCTCGGCTATTGAAAGAATGCTGGCATGCCGCGTAGTTTGCTAATGTATTATTTTGTATCATGCAAGTCATACCTGGTGAATGATTTTCGTCATTAGAAGTATGAAGATTAAAAAAAAGCAAAGACAGTAAGTTCACCCTGTCCCACTCGGAGTTATCAGTAATGACGTAAAGAAAGAGGAAGTGACTTGAAGGTTGTCACATTTTTGGAAATGAAAAGAATGAATTCATTAAAAAAATTATTTCAGAGCCTCAACCCTGGCACCGATCTGAGTTTCATTCTGGTCTGTCGCTCTGTCGTGACACCTGACAGTAATAATAATAATAATACGATAATTTATCATGCGCACATATCTCACCACTTAGGCGACTCAAGGTGCACACACACACATTCACACCCATAAGAAAAGAATGCACACCCTAATACAAAACATTATGGCAGGTGCAAACATGCACACAACAATCAAACATATATACACATAACATAAGATAATAATCACAATATATACTAACGTACATGGCTATTACATCTGCTTGGTACCAGGTTTGCATTGCATCAGTGTGATGGATGGTATGGTGGAGTTTACTCTTTCCCCGTTTTGGGAAAAAGGAAGGTTTTTAGGCTAGATTTAAAAGAAGCTAAGGTTGGTTCCTGACGAAGGCTGAGAGGTAGTGCGTTCCATTGGGTGGGCGCTTGGAATGTGAAGGAGCGCCCGCCTACGGTTGTGAGTCTTTGTGGAGGGATGTCGAGTCTGAGAGTGTCTAGAGAAGAGCGGAGTGATCGGACAGGTTTACAGAGTTTGAGAGAGGTAGACAGATAGGAAGGAGCAAGATTGTTGAGGCATTTGTATGTGAGCGTGTTGAGCTTGTATTTGATTCTGTCTGAAACAGGTAGCCAATGGAGGTCATGTAGCATGGGGGTGATGTGGTCTTTCTTTTTCTTCTTTAGTATAAGGCGTGCAGAGGAGTTTTGAATGCGCTGTAAACGCGAGATAGAACAAGAGGGGAGTCCAGCAAAAAGAGAATTACAGTAGTCGAGACGAGACAGAATAGTAGAAGTGACAAGTTTGGTTGCGGCGTCTTTGGTGAGGTACTTGCGGATGGTGGCAATGCGGCGGAGTTGAAAATAACAGGTGCTTGAGACTGAAGAGATGTGTTTTTTCATTGAGAGGGTGTTGTCTAGGGTGACACCAAGATTCTTGACAGAAGAAGACAGAGGGATAGATGAATCGGAGAGTTCAAGAGAAGTAGAGGTGGCTTTGGAGAGCTTGGAAGTGGTGCCTGTCAGAATGGCTTCAGTTTTGCTGCCGTTAAGTTGAAGCTTGTTTTCAGTCATCCAGTTCTGTACGTCGGTGATAGTGTCAGAGAGAGCAGATAGGAGAGAGTCAGATTGATCAGGAGAAGAGTCGTTGTGGAGCTGAGAGCCATCGGCAAAAGAGTGGTGGAGAACATTGTGTCGGTCAAAGATATGGTCAAGGGGTTGAGTGTAGAGGGTAAACAAAACAGGCTCAAGTACAGACCCTTGAGGGGCTCCACACTCGAGCGTGATGGGGTCTGAATTCAGGTTGTCGATGGAAACAGCCTGGTAGCGGTTAGCGAGATAGGAAAAGAACCAAGAGAGGACACTGCAATGGATGCCAAAAGTATGTTGCAGACGTTGAAGAAGAATGTTGTGGTCAACCGTATCAAATGCGGCCGATAGATCCAGGAGGGCAAGGGCAGAGATTTGACCTTTGTCAGTGGCCAAGAGAAGGTCATTTGTGATCTTTAGAAGGGCAGTTTCGGTGGAGAGGTTAGGTCGATAGGCTGATTGAAGAGGAGAGAGAAGATTGTGGTACAGGAGATGAGAGTTGAATTGGTTGAGGACTATTCTTTCAAGAAGTTTGGAGATAAAGGATAGGTTTGAGACAGGACGGAAATTGCCTAGGACGTTGGGATCGAGTGATGGTTTCTTCAGAAGAGGGTTGACAATGGCGGTCTTGAATGAGCCTGGGTCAGTGCCTGATTGCAGAGAGTTGTTGATGATTTCAAGGATAGAAGGAAGAAGTTCGGGTAGACAGTGACGCAACACAATAGGCGTCCAGCAGTGTGGAGACGTGTGTCTCTGACTGTACATGTCGCTAGTGCTTTGTCGACCGTCCCTCACAACAGCAGCAGTGTGTTGCCTGCAAAATGCGACCAGCGTTCGCATACACGTTTGAATGAGCACACATTTCACCGCGTCCTGTAACATAAGCTGACCATTGATTTCGACTCGGGGACTCGTTCAATGCAACACTTAGTCTGGCCAGGTCTTCATTAGGAACGGTTTCCGGTTTCTTTCCCATAACGGCAACTGCCACGCAGAGGGACTTTTAGTGTCGAGGTGTGTCTAGAGCAGTTGGGTCTATCTGGCTTAATCTCATGTAGGCCTAACAGTTGCTACTAGCACTCAACAGTGTACGTCTTCTGAAGGAAGGTTTTGTCCGACTTTGCAAGAATGACACGTGACTGGACTGGAAGTTCAGGTCTGCCTAAACATCAAGACGGAATTTTGTTTCACACGTTTCCACCACGAGATACGTCTGCAGTCAAGGAATCAATGCTACGACCGTTTCGACTTTCATTCGTGATTTATTTTCAGTGAACACGAGTTACTTTATGGGGGAACCCCTGTGGGTTAGAGGTCAGTATAGACCCCCTGCGTCTCCCTACGCGATTCGTAAGAGGCGAATAACTAGGGACACCGTGACTTGATTTACGCTTGCTATAATCTATTCTAGTGATTTTCGTGCTTAGTGGTTATACATAGCCTACAAAGGCTGATCGGCCGTAAAACTCCACCGATCCGTCCGTCCGTCCGTCCGTCCGTCCGTCCGTCCGTCCTTCCGTCCGTCCGTCCGTCCGTCCGTTCGTCCATCCATCAGTTACTTTGTGGGGAAAACTTGCCAGATTAACAGTGCTTCCCAGACGACTTGGTTAAAAGTGAGTTTTGAGTGAGAAACCACATCAAGTACCGTAATTGGACAGTACCAATTGAATCTACAATAGAGTGCAGCTGAATGCATACATCGTCCACTATGCTGTATGCATGTCAGCATTAATATAGTTTGGAGGACGTAATTAACTTTCTTTGTATTTTCCTACTTGGTGCAAATTGTCTGTGTCCTTTGATCGCTAACTTACTTATCACTCAACAAACTTCTAATTTCAAACTTTTAAGATATAAAAAAGCAAAATCCCGAGAGTTTGAATTGACTCTGTTATCACGCATTATTGTTTCATGTGCTTTTTTTTCTCTCACGCAGATTTCCTCTTTGTTTTCCCCATTCAGTTCCATCGCGTGCAGTTCGCCTATCCGTTTCGATCTGACGCGGAGTTGTGAAGTGATAGTAATCGATTTGTGCCACGTGTTGTGAAGTGATAGTAATCGATTTGTGCCACGTGTTGAGTTGATCTGTGGCTCCACATCATGATCCGGAAAGATAAGCGCCAGATTTGCAGTAGCCGCCAGCTGCAGTCGCGCGCGGTGTATCATCGCTGGCAGATCAGAGAGTGAACATCATCATGCATTCAGTGGATCATCATTGCCTTTGAAAAGGCACGCCTTCACGGGACGCTGGGACTTCACAGGCAGCGGCAGGTCAGGGTCGAGGTCACTCAAAGACTTCCCGAAGTCTGTCGTGACGTCAGCTCCGTGGCATGTCATGCTCGTGGAGAAAATGAAAGCAACCAAAATGGCTGCGAGTTTCGGGCTTTCTGGAGGCGGCCACTACATGTATGTCCTTGTGACTTTGGGTTGGGAAGTCATCAGACTTTCCTGTGTCTTTGGCCGTGCCACCTCGTGTCAACCAGGATGTTCTGTTAACGTGTCGATAAAGGCCGATACAGTTGCGCGCGCGCGTGTGTATGTGTGTGTGCATGTGGCGCAAACTAGGATTTGAAAGTTAAGGGGCCATGCCCATACTTTCTGTTATAAGAACAACGAAGCATCATTGTGTGGACACCTCAATCCAGAACGGAGAAAGTCTATGCAGAATTAACAAAGTCATTGTGCACGTCTAATTATACAATGGTCGGTGCGAAAAAGATAGTTATGATCAGAAAGCGAAACACGTTGCATATGGGTTGATAAAAAAGTGTCTATACCAAGCATAGCATAGACTTTTCTTTTAGAGGCTCACTATGATGACATGAAACATTTCAAAACGAGTTTTGTAAAAATAAAAACATGAATAAAAAAGCAGGAGTGACATTAAGTGAACGAAACATGTCAATGTCTTAGTACTGAGATACTTATAAAAGGGCGGTGAGCTCCATGAGACACACAAGAACTCTCAGGTGCTGTTCACAGCGGAGTCACCCGCTACGGGGGATGGTCAGTCATTACACGTTGAGAGACAGGGCGGAGGAGACAAGTCCACTCACCTCAGATCCTGCACCAGTCGCCACGAGAAAGGACGGACGGCGTGGTAAACAACTTTTAAAAGCGACAGGGTGCCACGAGTCAGGGGTGGGGAACGGACCAATCAGAAGTCAGCAGCGTGCGGCAGCTCTTGGCCAACATGGCGGCATCGATGCGACGTGCGGGGGACGTATGGGGAACGTGGTGGCAACACCGTGAGCTGGCAGCCACGCCTCTCCCGCCACATCCCCACCGCCAGGTGTCCCCTCTAACACGCCCCCTGGTGGCTCACTCATCGAAGTTATCGAAGTTGAGTTGCCTCCCCTGGCCTGGTGGCCACGTGTGGAGGTAGAGCGCATAATGCGGCGAGAAAAGGTCTATTAGGTTTGTCCATTGCCACGCGCAGATGAAAAAAATCCATTCCGGCGAGTTGTCTCGTCTTGTATTCGGCTACTGCGTGTAATGATAAAGAATTAATGATAATGAAACTAGAATCCTGCCGAGTTACTCTCTCTCTCGTGAAACATTCTCAATATTCAGCAAATCCCGTACGTCAAAGCAAGATGACTGGCTTCCTTACGAAGTTTTGTCTTTCATGCTGTTTCATAGAGACTGTTTGCAGGAGTCAAACGATATCGATGGATAAGGGGGGAAATGTCCCGTACAGTATGGCTGCTGTAAATATTTGTAGTTGGGGTCAAAATGGGGGTGGGAGTTGTGGAAACGGGTAGGACGTGTGGGGTGAGGGAAAGACGGGAGGACATGAATCAGAGAAAACTTTTGAGACTCAGGGAAAGGCAGATGAGTTGGAGCAACACACGAGACCTGCATATGACAGTCGAGGTTGACTCCCGGTTTGACGACGTATAATGATCCCCTCAAACTGGATAACAGTTGTCACTGGATGGAATGTAGCAAGTAACGCAGAAAGTTTGCTCCATAATGAGCTGATGACATCCGAGAGTATGAAAAGATGAGCATCTCCATCTACGTCGATCGGTCATCCTAACTTGAAAGACTTTGTCTCAGACAGCATTGCGCTGGCTTGGATTGCATATCAAGTTTAAACCCCTAAAATGGGTTGGAACTTATTAACAATATTTTGTGAGAAAACAAAAACAAAACAAATGTAAATAATCGACGAAATTGGAGCAACCAGTTTTTAAAAAGTGTCGAGATTGGTCTTGTATTTCTGAATCTTCACTACCAGTTTTGGTTGGATCAATGTACTCGTATGCCAGTGCCTGAACTGGGATTTCTGTTTGAACTCGCAAATTATGGACGCGACCACAGACTTCTTGGCAGCCAGTGCGGCAATGACATCTCCCATGTGAGTGAGCGAGGAATGCGACACCTAGTGTCCATCTAAGGCCTGGAGCCACCCCTGTCCCTGTGTGTGTGAGGAACAGTCTGGTCAATAGCTCACCCCTGTCCCTGTGTGTGTGTGGAACAGTCTGGTCAATAGCTCACCCCTGTCCCTGTGTGTGGTCAATAGCTCACCCCTGTCCCTGTGTGTGGTCAATAGCTCACCCCTGTCCCTTTGTGTGTGTGGAACAGTCTGGTCAATAGCTCACCCCTGTCCCTGTGTGTGGTCAATAGCTCACCCCTGTCCATTTGTGTGTGTGGAACAGTCTGGTCAGTAGCTCACCCCTGTCCCTTTGTGTGTGTGGAACAGTCTCGTCAATAGCTCATCCCTGTCCCTTTGTGTGTGTGGAACAGTCTGGTCAGTAGCTCACCCCTGTCCCTTTGTGTGTGTGGTCAATAGCTCACCCATGTCCCTTTGTGTGGTCAATAGCTCACCCCTGTCCCTTTGTGTGTGTGGAACAGTCTGGTCAATAGCTCACCCCTGTCCCTTTGTGTGTATGGTCAATAGCTCACCCCTGTCCCTTTGCGTGTGTGGTCAATAGCTCACCCCTGTCCCTGTGTGTGTGGAACAGTCTGGTCAATAGCTCACCCCTGTCCCTGTGTGTGTGGAACAGTCTGGTCAATAGCTCACCCATGTCCCTGTGTGTGGTCAATAGCTCACCCCTGTCCCTGTGTGTGTGGAACAGTCTGGTCAATAGCTCACCCCTGTCCCTTTGTGTGTGTGGTCAATAGCTCACCCCTGTCCCTGTGTGTGTGGAACAGTCTGGTCAATAGCTCACCCCTGTCCCTGTGTGTGTGGAACAGTCTGGTCAATAGCTCACCCCTGTCCCTTTGTGTGTGTGGTCAATAGCTCACCCCTGTCCCTGTGTGTGTGGAACAGTCTGGTCAATAGCTCACCCCTGTCCCTGTGTGTGTGGAACAGTCTGGTCAATAGCTCACCCCTGTCCCTGTGTGTGTGTGGTCAATAGCTCACCCATGTCCCTTTGTGTGTGTGGTCAATAGCTCACCCCTGTCCCTGTGTGTGTGTGGAACAATCTGGTCAATAGCTCACCCCTGTCCCTGTGTGTGTGGAACAGTCTG
>JAWQFJ010000848.1:9524-24524 GCA_034096865.1 Theodoxus fluviatilis | reverse complement strand
CCAATTGAAGCATTGCGTTTTTCCAAAAGAAATGTTTACAGTAACACAAGCGGACAGTTGTCCATTGGCAAAAGATGGAAGCCACCAAATCAAAAATAGCTTTGAGTAAATCCCACGCATATTTTCCCCGTAACAAACTGGTTAAAAAACCAACATTTTCTCACAGAAAACCGTACTTCTTCCAGAAGTTCATGACAAGCACAAAGAGACTCATAGAGTACAAAGTCAGCTTGAGAGTTTCCCATATACAACGAAGCACCATAGGAAAGTATTCATTGGTGAAGGCGATGACTTTGAAGAATGATGGCCAATGGCAGTTTAAGCAAGGTTGGTGAGGGTGAAGAAAAAAAAAAAAAAAAAAAAAAAAAAAAAAAAAAAAAAGGTTGGTGAGGGTGGAAAATCCGTATTGCCTCAACAGGCAAAATCAGTCCAGTATGAGAAGAGAGCACCATGGTGGTATGTCCGCAGTTAACTACGCTAATTAATCAATTACTCTACGTCCCAACAGTTCAGGTAGATGCGCTTGCCTTTGTGTTGGAGCTCTTCTGCTTGCAGTGGTGCTCGAAACACACACCTTGACCTCATGCACATCAAAGTAAGCCATCTCCATTTCCTGTCAAGCCCTCAGTGAGTGAAATCAACATCCACTCATCACTTTCCTTTGCTCCATCCCGTGTCTCAAAGAGACAGCAAGTTGGCTTGGCCTCAGCTGGCTCTAGAGAAGTCAACAAGACAATGTGTGGACTACTGGGAAATTTGGTAGGCTTTTCTATATGTCAAATTATAGCTTTAACAAGGATGCCATGAAAACTAGTTATGCATGTGGTTTCAAATGCATCTCATGTTGAATGAGAACACAATACAAGTCATTAGGACTCCACGATGAGATGGTGAGGTTTACAAATCTTGCAATGAAAAAAACAAAGGCGATGAATAGGATTTTTGCACACGCTCCATCTCCGCACCAGGAACAAGTCAGACAAGAAGCTCAAACATCTGATTCTGATCAAGGAGTGGGAGCAGAGGCCATTGAAAAATTGCCATTTTATATTGATCAAAAATGCCCACAACAAACGGGGTACGATACAGTCATAGGCACATCCATACGCTGAAACATGAACTTTAAAGTTAAGAAGCTTAAATACGATTGAGTGAGGAGAATTTATCATATCAGCAAACTGTCGTGCTTGAAAAAAGACAAAAGTTTGCCACATTAAAGTATTCAGTGCAAAAAAACAACAAACTCTCATCATGCCTTGTACAGGAAGATACACAGGCCTTAGTCTAGGAAAAGTTTTCTAGGAGGGAAAACTATGTCTTACAAAAGCAAATAAGCACCACACACACACAATAAGCACATGCACACACGAATGCACGCCCACACACACACACACACACACACACACACACACACACACATTCAAACACATGCACAATCACACATTCAACCACATGTACAAACACACACATATGAATTAAACACACACACACCACACATGCAAATGCACACACATACACACACACACTAGTGCACACACACATGCACACACACGCACACACACATGCACACACACAGACACATGCACACACCCAGACACGCAGACACACGTGCACACACTGACATACACACACACACAGACACACATGCACACACACACACACACACAGACACACATGCACACACACACACAAACACACACACACACACACCAGCACATACCAAAGGTTAGGGCAAGGAGGTAGGGATGGGACGGACTTGGAAATCTATGAAAACTGAAAACAGCACACTGAATACTGAACACAGGTATCCAGCACCTAATACTGGAGGAAATAGTATACAGAGCACACTGGCAAGCAAATGAAATAAATACACCCATAAATAGATATTTCAATAAATATATAAATAGATAGAAAAATACATACATTAATGGCTGACTATGATATCAGTAGCTGCTACATCTTGAAATGAAGTAAAAACTAATTTGATTAGTAGAATGATCTTCTCTAATGCGCTGAATGCAAAAATCTGGCTACAGAAATGAAGCTGTTCAATGAAACCTCTAAGGTGACGATGCAGTCCAAAACATTTCCGTCCCCGAGTATTGACTTCACTTTGTTCAGCATCCTTGTAAATGCAAGTTCTTCTGCAGGTCCTCCAGCTGGTCCATCATCAACAACCCCCACTTCTTATCTCTCTCAGCAGCAGCAGCACTCTCCGTCTCATCATTACCACCTTCTTATCTGTTTTTTTTTCATCACCAACCCTCACTCTCCATCTGTTTCATCACCTCTCACCTTTCCTTCTGTCTCCTCCTCATCACCTCTCACCTTCCTTCTGTCTCCTCCTCATCACCTCTCACCTTTCCTTCTGTCTCCTCCTCATCACCTCTCACCTTCCTTCTGTCTCCTCCTCATCACCTCTCACCTTCCTTCTGTCTCCTCCTCATCACCTCTCACCTTCCTTCTGTCTCCTCCTCATCGCCTCTCACCTCTCCTTCTGTCTCCTCCTCATCGCCTCTCACCTCTCCTTCTGTCTCCTCCTCATCACCTCTCACCTCTCCTTCTGTCTCCTCCTCATCACCTCTCACCTCTCCTTCTGTCTCTTCCTCATCCCCTCTCACCTTTCCTTCTGTCTCTTCCTCATCACCTCTCACCTTTCCTTCTGTCTCCTCCTCCTCACCTCTCACCTCTCCTTCTGTCTCCTCCTCATCACCTCTCACCTCTCCTTCTGTCTCCTCCTCCTCACCTCTCACCTCTCCTTCTGTCTCCTCCTCATCACCTCCCACCTCTCCTTCTGTCTCTTCCTCATCGCCTCTCACCTCTCCTTCTGTCTCCTCCTCATCACCTCTCACCTCTCCTTCTGTCTCCTCCTCATCACCTCCCACCTCTCCTTCTGTCTCCTCCTCATCACCTCCCACCTCTCCTTCTGTCTCCTCCTCATCGCCTCTCACCTCTCCTTCTGTCTCCTCCTCATCACCTCCCACCTCTCCTTCTGTCTCCTCCTCATCGCCTCTCACCTCTCCTTCTGTCTCCTCCTCATCACCTCCCACCTCTCCTTCTGTCTCTTCCTCATCGCCTCTCACCTCTCCTTCTGTCTCCTCCTCATCACCTCTCACCTCTCCTTCTGTCTCCTCCTCATCGCCTCTCACCTCTCCTTCTGTCTTGTTTTTCTCCTGATGGAGAAAAACAAAAACGCCCATGAAAAATAACTTTACAAGAAAAGAACCAATATCAATTTTTTCCCCCACTCATCCAATAGTTTATGATGGCAGCTTATTGTTGTGTCATCAGCACACATGAACTAAGTGGCTTAAAAAAGTGAGAAATTATGCTAGTAGTCATTTGGCTTTAGTTGTACCTACAAAAATCACTGGGTACTGAGCTAAAAGCAATGATATGCACAGCACAAACATGGCAACATTCATCTCCTAGACGACGTGAAGCAATGCACCTCTAGACTGTGACCAGCTTTTTGCTCTGCAGAAGAATTCCCACCAGCAGGAACCCTTGAGCAAGTTGTCTCCTTGTCTCACTGTAGTCAAACTCCCTTGTCTACTCTAGCTATTCCATCTTCAATCACTTCTCACTTGAAACAAGGGCATGAATAACTTTGGAAGTAACTTGGGAGCTAGCAAAATATCAAGCATTCACCTGCATTAGAAATAATGGTACCTACATTAATACGTATATTACTCTTCCAATATCAACACTCTTTTGTTCTTCACTGCACTGTAAAAGATAAGCCCACATTTCTTTCCTTCCTAGAGCATATTCAAAGCTCAACATCATTGTATTCACAACGAAGCACAGGAAACTGAAAGACATATCACTACATGACACTTCAAGAGAGTTGTTACATTGCCATATTCCATCACAGACACACAAAATACTGCCTCCTTCCTGATCTTTCTATTCTCGACTACCACTGGCAAGATGTAACAAGAAGGGCAAAGCCCATACGACTCACATGCTTGACCTTGAACTTTATATGACCTTGACCTTCAGGTGACCTTCAAGGTCAAGGTCAAACAACTAAACCTACCAATGACATCATACACAAAGAAATGCTTTACACATTTTTCCTACCAAAATACATGTGACCTTGACCCAAGGTCAAGGTCATCCAAGGTCATGCAACACAAAGCTGTTAATTCAAGACATAGGAAGCACAATGGTGCTTATCCCTCCAGGTTTACTGGAGGTCCTACAGACTTTATTAGTCTGTCTGTCTGTCTGTCTGTCTGTCTGTCCCGTCTCCACGGCTTATATCTCAAAAACTACTGGACGGATTTCCTGGAGATTTTGCACACTAACTGGAAGTTAGGTCCGATTGAATGTATCAAATTTTCAGAATCGAGGCTTGAAGAGAAAGTGGTTTTCTAAGGTCGTATTCTCGAAATTACCGGTCGAAAAATTATTGAAATGACATTTGACGGCAAAGCCAAATTTGACGTCATTAATAGCATGACGTCATTTGCATGTACGATCTGAAATTCAGTCCCACTTAGAAGCTTTCTGTCTCAACATTTCAATTGACGTAACAGCAGAAATTATGGGTATCTTTTTAGATTGACGTCATTTAGAGTTTCGGGGAACCCATGCGAGAATGAATAATTTCCAGAACGTTGGTGAAGGAGACAGAAGGATTTTTTACGATGCGGGTCGTTTCGTTTCGAAAATGTAACCCTTGAACAGCATTAATTTATCAAATCTGGGTACTACTATTGACCGCAATACCCCGCAATACCCACAAATATACCGCAATACCACCAAATATGCAACTCGTACTTGCGTCAAATCGCCGTAGTTTGATGTTTACTTAGCCCGCTGAACGCTGCCAAGACTGATCTAATGCGATCGCCGTAGTTTGACTGTTTCCGAGAGTTACGTCCCTTCGTGATGCGGTCGCTTCTGTGTATCGGTCCGAAAGTTTAGTTGAATTTGTATGGTTTTTGGCGACCCATGTGTCTCAAAATTGAGTAGAAGTATTTTGAGCATATTAGGATATCGAAACATCGCATCAGTTTCAATGTTGTTTTCTGGCCAAACATAGTATACTATGATCATTGAATGACCACCTATCAGATCTAAACTCGTTGTCTTCATTT
This sequence comes from Theodoxus fluviatilis, assembly GCA_034096865.1. Classification (NCBI taxonomy): domain Eukaryota; kingdom Metazoa; phylum Mollusca; class Gastropoda; order Cycloneritida; family Neritidae; genus Theodoxus; species Theodoxus fluviatilis. The sequence goes on along the minus strand of JAWQFJ010000848.1, from coordinate 19,416 downwards.
GCCTGTCGGATAAGTCTTGGCAGTTTAAACACTAGAGCAGTCATCAGTTTATTGTCAATTTGAGAGACTCACTGGCTCATAAAATAGGTAGCTAGAGCATAATCGCTCCAAGCATTGATTTCGCCTGCCAGCCAACCAAAACAAGGGACGCAACTCTAAATCTCGTCTTGCTTAAAATCGCGGAGTGACGCTTCTTTATGTCTATGTAACGTATGTTCTTTGGACGAAGCAAACATCAAACTACGGCGATTTGACGCAAGTACGAGTTGCATATTTGGTGGTATTGCGGTATATTTGTGGGTATTGCGGGGTATTGCGGTCAATAGTAGTACCGTCAAAGATGTATGTTGAATGCATCAATAGTTCTCTCGAGAGGTTGCGGGTTCGAACCCGATCTTTTTTTGTTGTTGTGCCAAAACCTGGAGGTTCAGCGCCAGCGGTTTTTATCTGTCTGTGTGTGTGTGTGTGTCTGTCTGTCCCGTCTCCACGGCTTATATCTCAAAAACTACTGGACGGATTTCCTTGAGATTTTGCACACTAACTGGAAGTTAGGTCCGATTGAATGTATCAAATTTTCAGAATCGAGGCTTGAAGAGAAAGTGGTTTTCTAAGGTCGTATTCTCGAAATTACCGGTCGAAAAATTATTGAAATGACATTTGACGGCAAAGCCAAATTTGACGTCATTAATAGCATGACGTCATTTGCATGTACGATCTGAAATTCAGTCCCACTTAGAAGCTTTCTGTCTCAACATTTCAATTGACGTAACAGCAGAAATTATGGGTATCTTTTTAGATTGACGTCATTTGCGAGTAGAGTTTCGGGGAACCCATGCGAGAATGAATAATTTCCAGAACGTTGGTGAAGGAGACAGAAGGATTTTTTACGATGCGGGTCGTTTCGTTTCGAAAATGTAACCCTTGAACAGCATTAATTTATCAAATCTGGGTACTACTATTGACCGCAATACCCCGCAATACCCACAAATATACCGCAATACCACCAAATATGCAACTCGTACTTGCGTCAAATCGCCGTAGTTTGATGTTTACTTAGCCCGCTGAACGCTGCCAAGACTAATCTAATGCGATCGCCGTAGTTTGACTGTTTCCGAGAGTTACGTCCCTTCGTGATGCGGTCGCTTCTGTGTATCGGTCCGAAAGTTTAGTTGAATTTGTATGGTTTTTGGCGACCCATGTGTCTCAAAATTGAGTAGAAGTATTTTGAGCGTATTAGGATATCGAAACATCGCATCAGTTTCAATGTTGTTTTCTGGCCAAACATAGTATACTATGATCATTGAATGACCACCTATCAGATCTAAACTCGTTGTCTTCATTTGCCTGTCGGATAAGTCTTGGCAGTTTAAACACTAGAGCAGTCATCAGTTTATTGTCAATTTGAGAGACTCATTGGCTCATAAAATAGGTAGCTAGAGCATAATCGCTCCAAGCATTGATTTCGCCTGCCAGCCAACCAAAACAAGGGACGCAACTCTAAATCTCGTCTTGCTTAAAATCGCGGAGTGACGCTTCTTTATGTCTATGTAACGTATGTTCTTTGGACGAAGCAAACATCAAACTACGGCGATTTGACGCAAGTACGAGTTGCATATTTGGTGGTATTGCGGTATATTTGTGGGTATTGCGGGGTATTGCGGGGTATTGCGGTCAATAGTAGTACCGTCAAAGATGTATGTTGAATGCATCAATAGTTCTCTCGAGAGGTTGCGGGTTCGAACCCGATCTTTTTTTGTTGTTGTGCCAAAACCTGGAGGTTCAGCGCCAGCGGTTTTTATTAGCCAAGATGGAGCCCCCGGGGAGGCAACTCTCGTCGCATACAGTTCAAGGGTCAACATAATATAATCAACAACCATTTCACTTTCAGATTAACTGTGAAACCTGAACGCTTGAAAACAAATATTACTAACGCAAAGTCAAACACTTGAAACTGAAGTTTACCCTGTTCGTTTGGAATGCCGTTCTGCTAGCTTGTCGAAAGTCAGAATGTTTGCAAGTATGCGGCTGCAATGGTGGGACTCAACGACAAGAATGTCCAGAAAGAAACTCTAAAAAGGTAAATTAAACTGAATCCAGTCCTAGGGTGAAAAAGTAACACAAAATTATTTTTAAAAAATTCACACGCTGAAAAAAATCAGCATCTTCTTGTCTTTCGTCCCTTTTGAGTTCAAAATCGGGTGACACAGTCTTCTAGCCACATCGGCTTTTTTCCCTCACGTTGCGGGCGCGATAGCGTTATGGGGCAGTCGGGCTGGTGCACCGTGTCATCATCGAGCAATGGTGTGTTCTCAGTCGCCGTCGTCGCCGCCGGGTGTGTTGCCGCTGGAGTCGCCGCCGGGCGTGCATCCGGGGTGGTTGTTGGGGTGTCTTTGTGAGTGTCAATGGGTGGCTCACGTGCATGCTCCGGTGCACTGCGAACGCTGGTTGGACGTAGGTGTACGCGGTTTCTCTGGTATTCGCCTGCATTGTTGCCTTCAATCGTGTACGAGCGTTCATCGTCTCGGCTGCGTACTACCTCCTTCTTCCACTGCTGCCCAGGTACGTGCTGGAAGAAAACTGGCTGTCCAACACTCAGAGGGAATCGAGTCTCTCACTCGCTGACCGTATGATCGCTTCACCGTCTCCTGCCGGTTACGTCGTTTCTTCATGGCCTTCTGGGCCTGTCTTTGGCTCACAAGCTTGGTTTTGATCGTTGGCAGCCTGTTTCCGGTGTGGCGGCCAAACATTATCTGCGTCGGACTGAGGCCAGTGTCTTGAAGAGGAGTGTTGCGAAGCTCGAGCAGAGCCTCGTACTGGTTGGCGTCTTCCTACAGACACTTGTTCAGCATGTGCTTCACGGTCTTCACCGCCGCCTCCGCTTCACCATTGGACTGGTGGTGACCTGGGGAGGACATCGTGTGGATGATGCCCCACTCATCTGTCATGCGTCTGAACTCGACAGAGGTGTATTGAGGTCCTTGGTCGGAGACAACCTCCGCCGGCACGCCGTAACGAGCAAAATCTCCCTGTAGCTTAGCAATGACGTCTTTGGCTGTGATGCTCTTGAGGTAGTCGACCTCAATGAAGAACGAGAAGTAGTCCACGGTCATCAGGTACTGCCGTCCGTGAACTTCAAAGAGATCAGTCCCGATCTTCAGCCATGGTGCTCCGCCGTCGTCGTGCTGCTTCAATGTCTCTTTCTGGTTGCACGGATTCATGCGCCGACACGCTTCGCAGTTGTCGGCCATCTGTTTTATGTCCTGCGCCATCCCCGGCCTGTACATCAGTTCACGTGCTCTTTGCAGCATGCTGTCATATCCCAAATGAGCAGCATGTAGTCTCTTGGTCATTTCGGTTCTCAGCGAGAGCGGAACGAGAATCCGCTCACCCTTCAGGATGATCTCGTCCTGCTGACTAAGTGTCTCACAGACATCAAAATACATTCGAATGTTCTCTGGGATGTCACCCTTCTTCTCCGACCACCCTTCATTGATGACCTGCTGGAGAGTCTGTAGCCCCCGGCCTTTCTCAGTCGCTTCTCGAGTCTCTTCTCTGGTCTTGTCAGTTGTTACGTAGCCGTCCCCTTGATTTTCTTCATTTAGGTGTATGATATAAATTTTTTTCCTGGATTCGGAACGGCTATGAACCTTGATGATTCACTTGACTCAACATTTTTACATGCCTCATGCCATGCACAAATCACTAGCAAACAAAGGTTTTCATTATCAAGTCCTTCTCTCTGTCTCTCTTCACTTTATGAATTTCGGCTGACCACCTGCAGTCCTCCCTCAGAGGGGGTCAACTCTCCACACTATCAGGCACCACCCACATAAGGTTCTACTTCTGTAACATCGGTGATGTCTGCCAGCGTGTTCACAGCCAGAACGCTAATGTCACCTAGATCTGGGAGATAGTGCCCGGCTCAGTGTGGCACGTGACCGCAGTTCTGTCAGGAACGTATCGAACGGCTCTCGGTATGACGTGTTCCAAAAGCGATGCGTCTCCATCACTTCATTCGTTCTGGGTGTGCAGTATTCAGAGATTTTGTCCAACACAGTCTTGGGATCATATTTATCATCAATCTCTCCAAACACAGAATGTTCATGCACTTGGACGCAAGCACCATGTAAGATGATTGCTGTCTGCATTGCTTTCGGCTTTTCTTGGGCCCCTGATGCCGTCAAGTAGAGTTCAACTTGTTTCCGCCACGTGCAGAAAGATTGGGACAGGTAATCATCGTTTAGATCTAGTGCCGTAGGTTGATGAAACTGTTCATTTTTTTATGCTTGAAGAAAGCACAAAATTACTCACTTCAAGTCGCTTGGGTCACTGGAGTGGGTTCTTGTGACGCTTATGCTGCCACGATGTTAAGTTTTCGTGTAAGCTTGAATCCAGAAGTGCCCAAATAACGTGGAGACTGGAGAACTTGAACGCACGTTTATTAGTCAAGATGGAGCCCCCGGGGAGGCAACTCTTGTCGCATACAGTTCAAGGGTCAACATAATATAATCAACATGTTTTTGCGCGCATTTTTGTTTTAACTCGTAATGATGGAAACCAGTAGTCAAGAACCACGGCACCAAATCGTCTCGCGCTATTGCCTACAGTTCTTACCGCTCCGCCATGTCCCGATTTGAGAAAAGTGTCTTTCATCAGCGTAGTTTGTCGTTTGCCAGGGGTCAGTGCCATTGTCCACGCAAAACCTGCGTACTCGTAGTACACGACACCTTCAGAGAGCTGTGTGGTCATTAAGAAAAAATCAAAAAGTATTTGCTGCGACTTGTCTCCTTTCGCAAAGTCCTGTTAATACGGGGGTTCTCCCATCTTACACGGGAAGTCCTGTTAATACGGGGTTCTCCCATCTTACACGGGAAGTCCTGTTAATACGGGGTTCTCCCATCTTACACGGGAAGTCCTGTTAATACGGGGTTCTCTCATCTTACACGGGAAGTCCTGTTAATACGGGGTTCTCCCATCTTACACGGGAAGTCCTGTTAATACGGGGCTCTCCCATCTTACACGGGAAGTCCTGTTAATACGGGGTTCTCCCATCTTACACGGGAAGTCCTGTTAATACGGGGGCTCTCCCATCTTACACGGGAAGTCCTGTTAATACGGGGTTCTCCCATCTTACACGGGAAGTCCTGTTAATACGGGGCTCTCCCATCTTACACGGGAAGTCCTGTTAATACGGGGGCTCTCCCATCTTACACGGGAAGTCCTGTTAATACGGGGCTCTCCCATCTTACACGGGGAAGTCCTGTTAATACGGGGGCTCTCCCATCTTACACGGGAAGTCCTGTTAATACGGGGGCTCTCCCATCTTACACGGGAAGTCCTGTTAATACGGGGCTCTCCCATCTTACACCGGGAAGTCCTGTTATACGGAGGTTCTCCCATCTTACACCGGAAGTCCTGTTAATACGGGGCTCTCCCATCTTACACGGGAAGTCCTGTTAATACGGGGGTTCTCCCATCTTACACGGGAAGTCCTGTTAATACGGAGGTTCTCCCATCTTACACGGGAAGTCCTGTTAATACGGGGGCTCTCCCATCTTACACGGGAAGTCCTGTTAATACGGGGCTCTCCCATCTTACACCGGAAGTCCTGTTAATACGGGGTTCTCCCATCTTACACCGGAAGTCCTGTTAATACGGGGGCTCTCCCATCTTACACGGGAAGTCCTGTTAATACGGGGGCTCTCCCATCTTACACGGGAAGTCCTGTTAATACGGGGATTCTCCCATCTTACACCGGAAGTCCTGTTAATACGGGGGCTCTCCCATCTTACACCGGAAGTCGAAGTCCATAAAACCCGGTGGTCGTTTTCGATAAACTTTACTCACGCGCTGAATGATACACAGCAATGACAATCTGTGTCGAGGTATATATATAGATATAATAATTTTTCATACAAAAATTTTAGTGCCACTTTCCTGGTAACACTAAAATAAATAAATGAGACAAACAACTAATTAATAAATGACACTGAGGGATAAATTCAAGTTTAAAACACAACTTTAATTACATAATAAACAATGAAATTAAAACCCAACCCCAAAAACCCCCCCCACAATAATTCACAATGGGAAAAATATAGACAACAACAAACCCACAGTCTCCTTCCTCTACGCACAGGTTCAAAGGCAAGAGGTCGGCCTCACGCAGGCGCGACATTGCTGCAACCTTCTGAAAAGATAGACACTCGAACTCAACACTCTCCCACAGGTCACACTACAGATTCAAGCCCCAGAGACCAATAAACACCAACACTCTCCCACGGGTCACACTACAGGGTCAAGCCCCAGAGACCAATAAACACTAACACTCTCCCACAGGTCACACTACAGAGTCAAGCACCAGAGACCAATAAACACCAAAACTCCCCCACGGGTCACACTACAGGGTCAAGCCCCAGAGACCAATAAACACTAACACTCTCCCACAGGTCACACTACAGGGTCAAGTCCCAGAGACCAATAAACACCAACACTCTCCCACAGGTCACACTACAGGGTCACGCCCCAGAGACCAATAAACACCAACACTCTCCCACGGGTCGCACTACAGGGTCACGCCCCAGAGACCAATAAACACCAACACTCTCCCACGGGTCACACTACAGGGTCAAGCCCCAGAGACCAATAAACACTAACACTCTCCCACGGGTCACACTACAGGGTCAAGCCCCAGAGACCAATAAACACCAACACTCTCCCACGGGTCACACTACAGGGTCAAGCCCCAGAGACCAATAAACACCAACACTCTCCCACAGGTCACACTACAGAGTCACGTCCCAGAGACCAATAAACATCAACATCATGACAACGATAGTCACAGTCCCACTGGAAAAACCTCCCCCCACACCGACAGGAGAAAGTCCCATACGTCTTACCCCATGGTAGAACAGTCCACTCTCCCTGGGTCTGGAACCGGAACCCCACACACACACCCTGCGACCAGCGTCGCTCGGCTGCCGTCCCCACTGGGACGGTAGCCCAGTGGACAGCCATGTCCACATCTCGCCCTGGTAGCGGCGACGCCTCAGCGGCCCGTGCTGCACCGCTCTCATCCCCTCTCTCGCGCGTGTCCTGACGCCGACTCCGGATTGCGACCCCATCGCGTCGACCCGTCTTCCGTAGACGGTAGCTGGCAGACCCGTGTCTCCAGCTCGCTCCATCCTCGTCCCCTCAGTCGTGCGTCCCCCGACGCCGACCCAGATGCGACCTCCATCGCTCGGCAGTCGTCCACGCTCGGACGACAGCCCGTGAGGCAGGATAATAGAAAGGGGGGGAAAGAGCGAAGAAAATAACAAGGGGAAGGAAAAAGAAAGGAAGGGAAAAGAAAGGCCTGCAAAACAAGAGAGGCAACAATCACCAACCTGCGAGAACTTCGCCACAACAAGTTCAACACAAAACTCGCTTTCCTCCCCGTCACAATCCACAACCCAATCATAGGGAAAACATGGAGGGAAACTGCCTCCCACGTGCAGTTCTACAATTACCACCGAACATGCACAATCCCCTCAAACACAGATAAAAATCCCTCTGCCTAGCCACCGAGGCGCTTAAGCTTTTCTCTTACAGCTTCAACTCACAAAGAACTCTAACAAGGGAAACCTCACTGAGTGTCTCACTCACGCAACTGCTGGCACACAGCAAACAGACGCTCAAATTTGCAGGGAAAAACCGTTATCCACGTGGCTCATACAATGACCCAAAACTGAACCCATAACTACAGAAAGATAGGCAAATTCCCCTCGCCCAATCTTGCCAAATCAACTCTAGCTTACAACCATAGACAAAGGTTCCATGAGAAAAATCTACCACGTTTTCTCACATTACGGAAACAGGCTTATAACACTCTACGAATACGCGCGCGTGCAATCTCTCTTACGCACGTTCGCGTTTCTGCACACTCGCCATCATACATACACGCATTCTGCCGCTTACGCAAAACACTCACCTCAAAACTCAGGCCGTGACCATCCTACAGCTCACTACTGTAGTACTGGCTTCTCCAAGCCACCCAAAGACTCAGGCATCGATGCCCAGCCTCATACGACGGCCACTCCTGGCACGCCATTACAGCGGCCAGAGCGCCTCGCTCACGCACCCGTTCGTCTCGAAGATGACGATAAGACTAACTCAACAAGCAGACGCTATCTTTCGGCGGGAAACGGCCACGGGGCTAGCCTCATCCTATATCACCAATAGGAACAACCCTTTTCGGTCACGAGGGGACACTGATCACGTCAGCACACTTCAAACCATTCTCTCTCCAAACGAATTTGACCACCCCCCTCTAAGCTCTCGACAACGGATTCAAAAATTCACTTGGCTCACTCCTAAATTTAGCCACACTTGTCGAGTACCACGAGACAATGAGTAATCAGCATGACCATAATAACGTCTCTCTCAAGATTGGATTCTCAGAGGACACAATCACTCCTTGTGGAGGACTTTTCGCACTTGCATATCTGCTTCTCAGGCTCTCACCTTTCCTGTCACGTGCTGTCTGTCACACGCTAGCACTCATATAGCTTTCGGGTGCTTTCTAGAACAATCGAGCACTAATGAGAATAGACCAGGCCGACTCCACGCTGCCCAAACCATGAGACGTCACCCATCAATCTCTGCTGCGCCCTGGCTGTGACGTAATGATGGAACCATGCGGAGAGGCCCGGCGGCGCGTACTCCAAAGATGCCAAGATGTTCCAGTACATTCCAGCACCTTCACAACACATTGGTACTCAAAACAGACTAACAAATGAAACATTACAAAAACTCTAAACTACCAAAAATGTGAAAATCCCCTTCAGCATTCAAACTGCATCCAGCAGAACAGACGCTCCTAATGTTCGCCTTCTATGCTGGTGCTTTTCCAGTTCAGCAGATCTAAACCCAGTGGTGGGAACCCTTCACTCAGGATGGCAGTATTCACAGTGACCTCTAAAAGGGTGTCCAGTTATGCAGACGAACTGCCAGAACCTCACCACCAACACACCAGCCACACTGCACTGGTGTGACCACAGCTACAGGACGACTGTCCACAAGGCCTCCCCTCACACAGAGCCGTGCTAGGCCTCACTCCAAAGGCGACGGCAGACTCGCGCCAAGACAGCAGCCCTGGAGTCAGCGTTGGTGACGTCATAGATGACGTCCTCGTCCACGGCGTCCAGCAGCCTCCTGGGAAGGTCTGCCCTGTTCAGAGGCTGCAGCAGCAACAGCAGCAGTCGGTCTGGGATGACGTGAGGCGTGGAGCGTACTGCCGTGCTCACCGTAAAGTCACACCAGGGGTCCTGCATCATCATCATCATCATCATCATCATCATCATCATCATCATCATCATCATCATCATCATCATCATCATCATCATCATCATCACCATCATCATCATCATCATCATCATCATCATCATCATCATCATCATCATCACCATCATCATCATCATCATCATCATCATCATCATCATCATCATCATCATCATCATCATCATCACCATCACCATCATCATCATCATCATCATCATCATCATCATCATCATCATCATCATCATCATCATCATCATCATCATCATCATCATCATCATCATCATCATCATCACCATCACCATCATCATCATCATCATCATCATCATCATCATCATCATCATCATCATCATCATCATCATCATCATCATCATCATCATCAACATCATCATCATCATCATCATCATCATCATCATCATCATCATCATCATCATCATCATCATCATCATCATCATCATCATCATCATCATCATCATCATCATCATCATCATCATCATCATCACCATCATCATCATCATCATCATCATCATCATCATCATCATCATCATCATCATCATCATCATCATCATCATCATCA
>JAWQFJ010000847.1:44529-60444 GCA_034096865.1 Theodoxus fluviatilis | reverse complement strand
GTGTGCTGTCCCTGTGCTGTCCCTGTACTGTGTGCTATCCCTGTACTGTGTGCTGTCCCTGTTCTGTCCCTGTACTGTGTGCTGTCCCTGTACTGTGTGCTATCCCTGTACTGTGTGCTATCGCTGTACTGTGTGCTGTCCCTGTTCTGTCCCTGTACTGTGTGCTGTCCCTGTGCTGTGTGCTATCCCTGTACTGTGTGCTGTCCCTGTACTGTGTGCTGTCCCTGTGCTGTCCATGTACCGTGTGCTGGCCCTGTGCTGTGTGCTATCCCTGTACTGTGTGCTGTCCCTGTGCTGTCCATGTACTGTGTGCTGTCCCTGTGCTGTGTGCTATCCCTGTACTGTGTGCTGTCCCTGTGCTGACCATGTACTGTGTGCTGGCCCTGTGCTGTGTGCTATCCCTGTACTGTGTGGTCCCTGTTCTGTCCCTGTACTGTGTGCTGTCCCTGTGCTGTGTGCTATCCCTGTACTGTGTGCTGTCCCTGTGCTGTCCCTGTACTGTGTGCTGGCCCTGTGCTGTGTGCTATCCCTGTACTGTGTGCTGTCCCTGTGCTGTCCATGTACTGTGTGCTGGCCCTGTGCTGTGTGCTATCCCTGTACTGTGTGCTGTCCCTGTGCTGTCCATGTACTGTGTGCTGGCCCTGTGCTGTGTGCTATCCCTGTACTGTGTGCTGTCCCTGTTCTGTCCCTGTACTGTGTGCTGTCCCTGTGCTGTGTGCTATCCCTGTACTGTGTGCTGTCCCTGTGCTGTCCCTGTACTGTGTGCTGGCCCTGTGCTGTGTGCTATCTCTGTACTGTGTGTTGTCCCATTGCTGTACTTGTGCTGTCCCTGTACTGTGTGCTGTCTCTGTGCTGTCCCTTTGCTGTTCCTGTACTGTGTGCTATTCCTGTGCTGTCCCTGTACTGTGTGCTGTCTCTGTGCTGTCCCTGCACTGTGTGCTATTCCTGTGCTGTCCCTGTACTGTGTGCTATTCCTGTGCTGTCCCTGTACTGTGTGCTATTCCTGTGCTGTCCCTGTACTGTGTGCTATTCCTGTGCTGTCCCTGTACTGTGTGCTATTCCTGTGCTGTCCCTGTACTGTGTGCTATTCTTGTACTCTGTGCTGTTCCTGTACTGTGTGCCGTCTCTGTACGGTGTGCTGTCCCTGTGTTGTGTGCTGTCCCTGTGCTGTCCTATTACTGAGTGCTGTCTTTGTACTGTGTGCTGTCTCTGTACTGTGCTGTCCCTGTGTTGTCCCAGTACTGTGTGCTGTCCCTGTACTGTCCCAGTACTGTGCGCTGTCCCTGTACTGTGCGCTGTCACTGTGCTGTCCCAGTACTGTGTGCTGTCATTGTGCTGTCCCAGTACTGTGTGCTGACCTTGTGCTGTCCCAGTACTATGTGCTGTCCCTGTGTTGTCCCAGTACTGTGTGCTGTCCCTGTACTGTGTGCTGTCTCTGTACCATGTGCTGTCCCAGTACTGTGTGCTGTCCCTGTACTGTGTGCTGTCTCTGTACCATGTGCTGTCCCTGTGCTGTCCCAGTACTGTGTGCTGTCCCTGTACTGTCCCAGTACTGTGTGCTGTTCCTGTAGTGTGTGCTGTATCTGTACTGTGTGCTGTCCCTGTGTTGTGTGCTGTCTCTGTGCTGTCCCAGTACTGTGTGCTGTCCTTGTGTTGTGTGCTGTCCCTGTGCTGTCCCAGTACTGTGTGCTGTTCCTGTAGTGTGTGCTGTATCTGTACTGTGTGCTGTCCCTGTGTTGTGTGCTGTCCCTGTGCTGTCCCAGTACTGTGTGCTGTTCCTGTAGTGTGTGCTGTATCTGTACTGTGTGCTGTCCCTGTGTTGTGTACTGTCCCTGTGCTGTCCCAGTACTACCCCTAAGCTGCCTGCACTCAGCCCTGAGTGGGGTTAGCCTGTGACTACAGTCACAAGTCATACAGTGTTTTCAAGATGGAAGCAAAAAGCATTTGCTGGGGGTTGAGTGCTGATTGTTAAAAATCTTTCTGTCACATTTCTCCCTGCTGCTACATATGAACAGACTTTATTTCCACACTGGAACTCCCTGGAACTACAAACATCTCAAGCCTACATGTATTTCATACACACCCACAACATTACCAAGAGAGACATCAATTATACTGTCTTTCTCCAATGTGTATTCACTAGTTACAAGCCTTTGCACGTTTCCAGCACAAATGCCCTCCATTCCATGCTGCGGCCAGTCAGCATTGCTGACCCTCCCTCACCCTCTCCTTGGACACGTCCCCTAGTGGGGCCCGATGTCAGAAGTCATTCCATTCCATGCTGCGGCCAGTCAGCTTTGCTGACCCTCCCTCACCCTCTCTTTGGACACGTCCACTAGTGTAGCCCGATGTCAGAAGTCATTCTACTTTGTCAAGACCAAGAGCACTAGAGAGGCAACATTCACTCTTACTGTAATGAGCTCATTGCAGCCTACCCACCTATCCACCCACACATAAACACACACACACACACACACACACACACATGCACACTCACACACACACTCTCACACACACACACACTCACACACCTACCGAGTGCGATTGGCAGCGGAGGCAAGGATGGGGCCGAAGTCACAGCCATTGCTGAGGATGAGCTTGAGGGCCGGATTCATCTTCTTCATCAAGGTCACCTTCTCGTAGTACAGCTCTATGTCCTTCTCTCTCCCTGGCACCACCTGTAAGACAGTCTCTGTCCCTTGGTGCCTGCCGCAGCATAGCCACAGTGTGCATCCATGTGTGCATCCATGTGTGCAGCGGATAGCGTGCTCACGGGCAGCTTGCACGACACTCGACAACGCAGAGTGACTGAACAGAAGCTCATCGGACTGTTCAACACGCACCACGCCAGATTCAATAGAGATCTCGGGTTCATGGCGCACTACAAGTGAACTTTTCACGACCTGCACATGCGCCCCATGAGATTTCTTAGTCTTGGGGTGAACACCTGCCAACATTTTCCTACTTAAGACGTCACCCGCCAGCCTCTGTCACACTTGGTCTGAAGAAGGAATTTATCCGAAAGCTTGCCACGAGGCCAAAAGAGGACATCACTGCGTATACCTGCCAGCAGGGACGGAGCCTTGCCACTGCCACAGAGACGGAGCTGCTACGTCCTTGTGACTCGTCGCTCTACATCCCGGGGCGGGAGGCTCTACCCCCATCAGTATACGCGTACCTGTAAACGACCCTTTTCAGGGCCATTTTGGCTCAAGAAAGAATACATTGTCGGTTGCTGTCCACACCTTTTTATTTTCAACCATACAGAAACTACACATACCTTACAGATGCACTGAAGAGGAAACAAGATAGACAGAAGAAGGGATACAGAAGAGACAGAAGGAAGGATTCAGATGAGGCAGATGAAAAAATACACATGGGACAGAAGGAGGGGGACAGAAGGTGGGACAGGATAGACAGAAAGAAGGACAGAAGGGACAGAAGGAGGAACAGGATAGACAGAAGGAGGGATACAGATGGGACAGAAGGAGGGCAACAGAAGGTGGGACAGGATAGACAGAAGGAGGAACACAGAAGGGACAGAAGGAGGGACATAGAAGGAGGGACAGGATAGACAGAAGGAGGGACACAGATGGAACAGAAGGAGGGACAGAAGGAGGGTCATCCCCGTGGGTTGGGGGTTACAAGAATTGACCCACCGCGTCTCTCTACGCGATTCATAAGAGGCGAATAAATAGGGACATCATGATTTTATTATATTCTCGTGATTTTCGTGCTTCATGGCCTTACAGAGGCTAATAGGCCGTAAAACACCACCCATCTATCTATCAGAAGGGACAGAAGGAGAGACACAGAAGTGACAGGAGGGACATAGAAACAACACAAAGAGAGCCACAGAAGCAACAGAAGGAGGGACACAGAAGCGACAGAAGGAGGGATACAGTAGCGACACAAAGAGGGCCACAGAAGCGACAGAAGGAGGGACACAGAAGGGACAGAAGGAAGGACGGGGATGCAGGAAGAAGAACATACCACTCCGTTGATGGCGTAGGATCCAAGGAAGAGGATGTGAGTACACAGGGACACGTTGAGGGCTGGGGGCAGTGGCCCCGAGTAGGCCTGGCCCGTCAGGGAGTAGTAGCACATGACCTTGACCTCTCTTGATCCCTGGCCCCTGTCTCCACTCCTCCAGGCCCCAGAGCCCCCATCCCCAGGAGCAGCAATGCAGGCTGCAACAGTCTTTGTGTCACCAGTGCAGGCTGCAACAGTCTTTGTGTCACCAGTGCAGGCTGCAACAGTCTTTGTGTCACCAGTGCAGGCTGCAACAGTCTTTGTGTCACCAGTGCAGGCTGCAACAGTCTTTGTGTCACCAGTGCAGGCTGCAACAGTCTTTGTGTCACCAGTGCAGGCTGCAACAGTCTTTGTGTCACCAGTGCAGGCTGCAACAGTCTTTGTGTCAAAAGTGCAGGCTGCAACAGTCTTTGTGTCACCAGTGCAGGCTGCAACAGTCTTTGTGTCACCAGTGCAGGCTGCAACAGTCTTTGTGTCACCAGTGCAGGCTGCAACAGTCTTTGTGTCACCAGTGCAGGCTGCAACAGTCTTTGTGTCACCAGTGCAGGCTGCAACAGTCTTTGTGTCACCAGTGCAGGCTGCAACAGTCTTTGTGTCACCAGTGCAGGCTGCAACAGTCTTTGTGTCACCAGTGCAGGCTGCAACAGTCTTTGTGTCACCAGTGCAGGCTGCAACAGTCTTTGTGTCACCAGTGCAGGCTGCAACAGTCTTTGTGTCACCAGTGCAGGCTGCAACAGTCTTTGTGTCACCAGTGCAGGCTGCAACAGTCTTTGTGTCACCAGTGCAGGCTGCAACAGTCTTTGTGTCACCAGTGCAGGCTGCAACAGTCTTTGTGTCACCAGTGCAGGCTGCAACAGTCTTTGTGTCACCAGTGCAGGCTGCAACAGTCTTTGTGTCACCAGTGCAGGCTGCAACAGTCTTTGTGTCACCAGTGCAGGCTGCAACAGTCTTTGTGTCACCAGTGCAGGCTGCAACAGTCTTTGTGTCACCAGTGCAGGCTGCAACAGTCTTTGTGTCACCAGTGCAGGCTGCAACAGTCTTTGTGTCACCAGTGCAGGCTGCAACAGTCTTTGTGTCACCAGTGCAGGCTGCAACAGTCTTTGTGTCACCAGTGCAGGCTGCAACAGTCTTTGTGTCACCAGTGCAGGCTGCAACAGTCTTTGTGTCACCAGTGCAGGCTGCAACAGTCTTTGTGTCACCAGTGCAGGCTGCAACAGTCTTTGTGTCACCAGTGCAGGCTGCAACAGTCTTTGTGTCACCAGTGCAGGCTGCAACAGTCTTTGTGTCAAAAGTGCAGGCTGCAACAGTCTTTGTGTCACCAGTGCAGGCTGCAACAGTCTTTGTGTCACCAGTGCAGGCTGCAACAGTCTTTGTGTCACCAGTGCAGGCTGCAACAGTCTTTGTGTCACCAGTGCAGGCTGCAACAGTCTTTGTGTCATCAGTGCAGGCTGCAACAGTCTTTGTGTCACCAGTGCAGGCTGCAACAGTCTTTGTGTCACCAGTGCAGGCTGCAACAGTCTTTGTGTCACCAGTGCAGGCTGCAACAGTCTTTGTGTCACCAGTGCAGGCTGCAACAGTCTTTGTGTCAAAAGTGCAGGCTGCAACAGTCTTTGTGTCACCAGTGCAGGCTGCAACAGTCTTTGTGTCACCAGTGCAGGCTGCAACAGTCTTTGTGTCATCAGTGCAGGCTGCAACAGTCTTTGTGTCACCAGTGCAGGCTGCAACAGTCTTTGTGTCACCAGTGCAGGCTGCAACAGTCTTTGTGTCACCAGTGCAGGCTGCAACAGTCTTTGTGTCACCAGTGCAGGCTGCAACAGTCTTTGTGTCACCAGTGCAGGCTGCAACAGTCTTTGTGTCACCAGTGCAGGCTGCAACAGTCTTTGTGTCACCAGTGCAGGCTGCAACAGTCTTTGTGTCACCAGTGCAGGCTGCAACAGTCTTTGGGTCACCAGTGCAGGCTGCAACAGTCTTTGTGTCACCAGTGCAGGCTGCAACAGTCTTTGTGTCACCAGTGCAGGCTGCAACAGTCTTTGTGTCACCAGTGCAGGCTGCAACAGTCTTTGTGTCACCAGTGCAGGCTGCAACAGTCTTTGTGTCACCAGTGCAGGCTGCAACAGTCTTTGTGTCAAAAGTGCAGGCTGCAACAGTCTTT
Organism: Theodoxus fluviatilis; assembly: GCA_034096865.1. NCBI lineage: Eukaryota > Metazoa > Mollusca > Gastropoda > Cycloneritida > Neritidae > Theodoxus > Theodoxus fluviatilis. The sequence goes on along the minus strand of JAWQFJ010000847.1, from coordinate 54,260 downwards.
GTGTCACCAGTGCAGGCTGCAACAGTCTTTGTGTCACCAGTGCAGGCTGCAACAGTCTTTGTGTCACCAGTGCAGGCTGCAACAGTCTTTGTGTCACCAGTGCAGGCTGCAACAGTCTTTGTGTCACCAGTGCAGGCTGCAACAGTCTTTGTGTCACCAGTGCAGGCTGCAACAGTCTTTGTGTCACCAGTGCAGGCTGCAACAGTCTTTGTGTCACCAGTGCAGGCTGCAACAGTCTTTGTGTCACCAGTGCAGGCTGCAACAGTCTTTGGTGTCAGCAGTGACCAAGACACAGCTATACCACATAAGACACCAGACACAAGAGGTAGAGGCACAGCCATAAGACGCAAAATGCTAGACAAGAAACAGATACACAGACATAAGACAAAAAAACAAAAGACAGAGACACGGCAATAAGACATAAGACAAAGGACACACATGAATAAGACATGACACCAAAGACAGAGCCATAAGATACAAGAGACAGAGCTATAAGAGTAATGACACAAGACACAAGAGACAGAGACGCATCAATAAGCAATATGACACCAGAGACAGAGACAGTGCCATAAGAGTTAAGACACAAATACAAAGCACTAAGCAATGAGACATAAGACTCAACAGAGACACAGCAATAAGACAAAGGACACAAGAGACAGAGACACAGCAATAAGACATAAGACACAAGAGACAGAGACACAGCAATAAGACATAAGACACAAGAGACAGAGACACAGCAATAAGACATAAGACACAAGAGACAGAGACACAGCAATAAGACATAAGACACAAGAGACAGAGACACAGCAATAAGACAAAAGACACAAGAGACAGAGCCATAAGACATTAGACACAAGAGACAGAGACACAGCAATAAGACAAAAGACACAAGAGACAGAGCCATAAGACATAAGACACAAGAGACAGAGCCATAAGACATAAGACACAAGAGACAGAGTGACATAAGGCACAAGAGACAGAGCCATAAGACATTAGGCACAAGAGACAGAGACACAGCAATAAGACAAAAGACACAAGAGACAGCAATAAGACAAAAGACACAAGAGACAGAGCCATAAGACATAAAACACAAGAGACAGAGACACAGCAATAAGACAAAAGACACAAGAGACAGAGACACAGCAATAAGACAAAAGACACAAGAGACACAGCAATAAGACAAAAGACACAAGAGACAGAGACACAGCAATAAGACATAAGACACAAGAGACAGAGACATAAGACACAAGAGACAGAGACATAAGGCACAAGAGACAGAGACACAGCAATAAGGCATAAGACACAAGAGACAGAGACACAGCAATAAGACAAAAGACACAAGAGACACAGCAATAAGACATAAGACACAAGAGACAGAGACACAGCAATAAGACAAAAGACACAAGAGACAGAGCCATAAGACATAAGACACAAGAGACAGAGACACAGCAATAAGACATAAGACACAAGAGACAGAGACACAGCAATAAGACAAAAGACACAAGAGACACAGCAATAAGACAAAGACACAAGAGACAGAGACACAGCAATAAGACATAAGACACAAGAGACAGAGACACAGCAATAAGACAAAAGACACAAGAGACAGAGCCATAAGACATAAGACACAAGAGACAGAGACACAGCAATAAGACATAAGACACAAGAGACAGAGACACAGCAATTAGACAAAAGACACAAGAGACACAGCAATAAGACAAAAGACACAAGAGACAGGGCCATAAGACATTAGGCACAAGAGACAGAGACACATCAATAAGACATAAGACACAAGAGACAGAGACACAGCAATAAGACAAAAGACACAATAGGGACACAGCAATAGGTCATGAGACATCAGAGACCGAGACAGAAGACACCAGCGATGGAGACATGAGACACCAGAGACAGAGACACAAGACACCAGAGACGGAGACATGAGACACCAGAGACAGAGACACAAGACACCAGAGACAGTGACACAAGACACCAGATCTATCTATCTCTATCTGTGCCTTTGACCCCTCCTGGGGCATAGGCCGCAAACAAGGGTTTTCCAGCCATCCCGGTCCTGAGCAATCTTTTCCAACTATCCCCAAGAGTGGCCTGTTCTCTTGACATCGGCGTCCAGGTCTCGGCGCCAACTGTTTCGAGGTCGACCTCTCTTTCTCTTCCCTTGCGGGTTCCATGAAAGGGACTGTCTGGTGGGGTTTGAGACCGGTTTGCTTAGTGTGTGCCCTAACCATCTCCAGTGCCTTTGAATGGTCTCTTGGTCTGCTGATTGTTGGTTTGTGTGTTGCCAGAGCTCCTCGTTGCTGATCTTTTCAGGCCATCATATCTGTAGAATGCAGCGCAGACATGAGTTGATGAATGTCTGGATGTTCTTGTTAGTGGTTACAGTGGTCCTCCATGTTTCGGCGCCCTAGAGCAGAACAGACTTAACATTGTTGTTGAAAATCCTGATCTTTGTTTTGATGGACAGGTCTCTTGAACTGAAAAACATTTGGAGTTCAAGAGACCTGTCCATCAAAACAAAGATCAGGATTTTCAACAACAATGTTAAGTCTGTTCTGCTCTAGGGCGCCGAAACATGGAGGACCACTGTAACCACCAACAAGAACATCCAGACATTCATCAACTCATGTCTGCGCCGCATTCTACAGATATGATGGCCTGAAAAGATCAGCAACGAGGAGCTCTGGCAACACACAAACCAACAATCAGCAGACCAAGAGACCATTCAAAGGCACTGGAGATGGTTAGGGCACACACTAAGCAAACCGGTCTCAAACCCCACCAGACAGTCCCTTTCATGGAACCCGCAAGGGAAGAGAAAGAGAGGTCGACCTCGAAACAGTTGGCGCCGAGACCTGGACGCCGATGTCAAGAGAACAGGCCACTCTTGGGGATAGTTGGAAAAGATTGCTCAGGACCGGGATGGCTGGAAAACCCTTGTTTGCGGCCTATGCCCCAGGAGGGGTCAAAGGCACAGATAGAGATAGATAGATCTGGTGTCTTGTGTCACTGTCTCTGGTGTCTTGTGTCTCTGTCTCTGGTGTCTCATGTCTCCGTCTCTGGTGTCTTGTGTCTCTGTCTCTGGTGTCTCATGTCTCCATCGCTGGTGTCTTCTGTCTCGGTCTCTGATGTCTCATGACCTATTGCTGTGTCCCTATTGTGTCTTTTGTCTTATTGCTGTGTCTCTGTCTCTTGTGTCTTATGTCTTATTGATGTGTCTCTGTCTCTTGTGCCTAATGTCTTATGGCCCTGTCTCTTGTGTCTTTTGTCTTATTGCTGTGTCTCTTGTGTCTTTTGTCTAATTGCTGTGTCTCTGTCTCTTGTGTCTTATGTCTTATTGCTGTGTCTCTGTCTCTTGTGTCTTATGTCTTATGGCTCTGTCTCTTGTGTCTTTTGTCTTATTGCTGTGTCTCTGTCTCTTGTGTCTTATGTCTTATTGCTGTGTCTCTGTCTCTTGTGTCCTTTGTCTTATTGCTGTGTCTCTTGTGTCTTTTGTCTTATTGCTGTGTCTCTGTCTCTTGTGTCTTATGTCTTATTGCTGTGTCTCTGTCTCTTGTGTCTTATGTCTTATGGCTCTGTCTCTTGTGTCTTTTGTCTTATTGCTGTGTCTCTGTCTCTTGTGTCTTATGTCTTATTGCTGTGTCTCTTGTGTCTTTTGTCTTATTGCTGTGTCTCTGTCTCTTGTGTCTTATCTTATTGCTGTGTCTCTGTCTCTTGTGCCTTATGTCACTGTCTCTTGTGTCTTATGTCACTGTCTCTTGTGTCTTATGTCTTATTGCTGTGTCTCTGTCTCTTGTGTCTTTTGTCTTATTGCTGTGTCTCTTGTGTCTTTTGTCTTATTGCTGTGTCTCTGTCTCTTGTGTCTTTTGTCTTATTGCTGTGTCTCTGTCTCTTGTGTCTTATGTCTTATGGCTCTGTCTCTTGTGTCTTTTGTCTTATTGCTGTCTCTTGTGTCTTATGTCTTATTGCTGTGTCTCTGTCTCTTGTGTCTTATGTCTCTGTCTCTTGTGCCTTATGTCTCTGTCTCTTGTGTCTTATGTCTCTGTCTCTTGTGTCTTATGTCTCTGTCTCTTGTGTCTTATGTCTTATTGCTGTGTCTCTGTCTCTTGTGTCTAATGTCTTATGGCTCTGTCTCTTGTGTCTTTTGTCTTATTGCTGTGTCTCTGTCTCTTGTGTCTTATGTCTTATTGCTGTGTCTCTGTCTCTTGTGTCTTATGTCTTATTGCTGTGTCTCTGTGCTCTCTTGTGTCTTATGTCTTATTGCTGTGTCTCTGTCTCTTGTGTCTTATGTCTTATTGCTGTGTCTCTGTCTCTTGTGTCCTTTGTCTTATTGCTGTGTCTCTGTTGAGTCTTATGTCTCATTGCTTAGTGCTTTGTATTTGTGTCTTAACTCTTATGGCACTGTCTCTGTCTCTGGTGTCATATTGCTTATTGATGCGTCTCTGTCTCTTGTGTCTTGTGTCATTACTCTTATAGCTCTGTCTCTTGTATCTTATGGCTCTGTCTTTGGTGTCATGTCTTATTCATGTGTGTCCTTTGTCTTATGTCTTATTGCCGTGTCTCTGTCTTTTGTTTTTTTGTCTTATGTCTGTGTATCTGTTTCTTGTCTAGCATTTTGCGTCTTATGGCTGTGCCTCTACCTCTTGTGTCTGGTGTCTTATGTGGTATAGCTGTGTCTTGGTCACTGCTGACACCAAAGACTGTTGCAGCCTGCACTGGTGACACAAAGACTGTTGCAGCCTGCACTGGTGACACAAAGACTGTTGCAGCCTGCACTGGTGACACAAAGACTGTTGCAGCCTGCACTGGTGACACAAAGACTGTTGCAGCCTGCACTGGTGACACAAAGACTGTTGCAGCCTGCACTGGTGACACAAAGACTGTTGCAGCCTGCACTGGTGACACAAAGACTGTTGCAGCCTGCACTGGTGACACAAAGACTGTTGCAGCCTGCACTGGTGACACAAAGACTGTTGCAGCCTGCACTTTTGACACAAAGACTGTTGCAGCCTGCACTGGTGACACAAAGACTGTTGCAGCCTGCACTGGTGACACAAAGACTGTTGCAGCCTGCACTGGTGACACAAAGACTGTTGCAGCCTGCACTGGTGACACAAAGACTGTTGCAGCCTGCACTGGTGACACAAAGACTGTTGCAGCCTGCACTGGTGACCCAAAGACTGTTGCAGCCTGCACTGGTGACACAAAGACTGTTGCAGCCTGCACTGGTGACACAAAGACTGTTGCAGCCTGCACTGGTGACACAAAGACTGTTGCAGCCTGCACTGGTGACACAAAGACTGTTGCAGCCTGCACTGGTGACACAAAGACTGTTGCAGCCTGCACTGGTGACACAAAGACTGTTGCAGCCTGCACTGGTGACACAAAGACTGTTGCAGCCTGCACTGGTGACACAAAGACTGTTGCAGCCTGCACTGATGACACAAAGACTGTTGCAGCCTGCACTGGTGACACAAAGACTGTTGCAGCCTGCACTGGTGACACAAAGACTGTTGCAGCCTGCACTTTTGACACAAAGACTGTTGCAGCCTGCACTGGTGACACAAAGACTGTTGCAGCCTGCACTGGTGACACAAAGACTGTTGCAGCCTGCACTGGTGACACAAAGACTGTTGCAGCCTGCACTGGTGACACAAAGACTGTTGCAGCCTGCACTGATGACACAAAGACTGTTGCAGCCTGCACTGGTGACACAAAGACTGTTGCAGCCTGCACTGGTGACACAAAGACTGTTGCAGCCTGCACTGGTGACACAAAGACTGTTGCAGCCTGCACTGGTGACACAAAGACTGTTGCAGCCTGCACTTTTGACACAAAGACTGTTGCAGCCTGCACTGGTGACACAAAGACTGTTGCAGCCTGCACTGGTGACACAAAGACTGTTGCAGCCTGCACTGGTGACACAAAGACTGTTGCAGCCTGCACTGGTGACACAAAGACTGTTGCAGCCTGCACTGGTGACACAAAGACTGTTGCAGCCTGCACTGGTGACACAAAGACTGTTGCAGCCTGCACTGGTGACACAAAGACTGTTGCAGCCTGCACTGGTGACACAAAGACTGTTGCAGCCTGCACTGGTGACACAAAGACTGTTGCAGCCTGCACTGGTGACACAAAGACTGTTGCAGCCTGCACTGGTGACACAAAGACTGTTGCAGCCTGCACTGGTGACACAAAGACTGTTGCAGCCTGCACTGGTGACACAAAGACTGTTGCAGCCTGCACTGGTGACACAAAGACTGTTGCAGCCTGCACTGGTGACACAAAGACTGTTGCAGCCTGCACTGGTGACACAAAGACTGTTGCAGCCTGCACTGGTGACACAAAGACTGTTGCAGCCTGCACTGGTGACACAAAGACTGTTGCAGCCTGCACTGGTGACACAAAGACTGTTGCAGCCTGCACTGGTGACACAAAGACTGTTGCAGCCTGCACTGGTGACACAAAGACTGTTGCAGCCTGCACTGGTGACACAAAGACTGTTGCAGCCTGCACTGGTGACACAAAGACTGTTGCAGCCTGCACTGGTGACACAAAGACTGTTGCAGCCTGCACTGGTGACACAAAGACTGTTGCAGCCTGCACTGGTGACACAAAGACTGTTGCAGCCTGCACTGGTGACACAAAGACTGTTGCAGCCTGCACTTTTGACACAAAGACTGTTGCAGCCTGCACTGGTGACACAAAGACTGTTGCAGCCTGCACTGGTGACACAAAGACTGTTGCAGCCTGCACTGGTGACACAAAGACTGTTGCAGCCTGCACTGGTGACACAAAGACTGTTGCAGCCTGCACTGGTGACACAAAGACTGTTGCAGCCTGCACTGGTGACACAAAGACTGTTGCAGCCTGCACTGGTGACACAAAGACTGTTGCAGCCTGCATTGCTGCTCCTGGGGATGGGGGCTCTGGGGCCTGGAGGAGTGGAGACAGGGGCCAGGGATCAAGAGAGGTCAAGGTCATGTGCTACTACTCCCTGACGGGCCAGGCCTACTCGGGGCCACTGCCCCCAGCCCTCAACGTGTCCCTGTGTACTCACATCCTCTTCCTTGGATCCTACGCCATCAACGGAGTGGTATGTTCTTCTTCCTGCATCCCCGTCCTTCCTTCTGTCCCTTCTGTGTCCCTCCTTCTGTCGCTTCTGTGGCCCTCTTTGTGTCGCTACTGTATCCCTCCTTCTGTCGCTTCTGTGTCCCTCCTTCTGTTGCTTCTGTGGCTCTCTTTGTGTTGTTTCTATGTCCCTCCTGTCACTTCTGTGTCTCTCCTTCTGTCCCTTCTGATAGATAGATGGGTGGTGTTTTACGGCCTATTAGCCTCTGTAAGGCCATGAAGCACGAAAATCACGAGAATATAATAAAATCATGATGTCCCTATTTATTCGCCTCTTATGAATCGCGTAGAGAGACGCGGTGGGTCAATTCTTGTAACCCCCAACCCACGGGGATGACCCTCCTTCTGTCCCTCCTTCTGTTCCATCTGTGTCCCTCCTTCTGTCTATCCTGTCCCTCCTTCTATGTCCCTCCTTCTGTCCCTTCTGTGTTCCTCCTTCTGTCTATCCTGTCCCACCTTCTGTTGCCCTCCTTCTGTCCCATCTGTATCCCTCCTTCTGTCTATCCTGTTCCTCCTTCTGTCCCTTCTGTCCTTCTTTCTGTCTATCCTGTCCCACCTTCTGTCCCCCTCCTTCTGTCCCATGTGTATTTTTTCATCTGCCTCATCTGAATCCTTCCTTCTGTCTCTTCTGTATCCCTTCTTCTGTCTATCTTGTTTCCTCTTCAGTGCATCTGTAAGGTATGTGTAGTTTCTGTATGGTTGAAAATAAAAAGGTGTGGACAGCAACCGACAATGTATTCTTTCTTGAGCCAAAATGGCCCTGAAAAGGGTCGTTTACAGGTACGCGTATACTGATGGGGGTAGAGCCTCCCGCCCCGGGATGTAGAGCGACGAGTCACAAGGACGTAGCAGCTCCGTCTCTGTGGCAGTGGCAAGGCTCCGTCCCTGCTGGCAGGTATACGCAGTGATGTCCTCTTTTGGCCTCGTGGCAAGCTTTCGGATAAATTCCTTCTTCAGACCAAGTGTGACAGAGGCTGGCGGGTGACGTCTTAAGTAGGAAAATGTTGGCAGGTGTTCACCCCAAGACTAAGAAATCTCATGGGGCGCATGTGCAGGTCGTGAAAAGTTCACTTGTAGTGCGCCATGAACCCGAGATCTCTATTGAATCTGGCGTGGTGCGTGTTGAACAGTCCGATGAGCTTCTGTTCAGTCACTCTGCGTTGTCGAGTGTCGTGCAAGCTGCCCGTGAGCACGCTATCCGCTGCACACATGGATGCACACATGGATGCACACTGTGGCTATGCTGCGGCAGGCACCAAGGGACAGAGACTGTCTTACAGGTGGTGCCAGGGAGAGAGAAGGACATAGAGCTGTACTACGAGAAGGTGACCTTGATGAAGAAGATGAATCCGGCCCTCAAGCTCATCCTCAGCAATGGCTGTGACTTCGGCCCCATCCTTGCCTCCGCTGCCAATCGCACTCGGTAGGTGTGTGAGTGTGTGTGTGTGTGAGAGTGTGTGTGTGAGTGTGCATGTGTGTGTGTGTGTGTGTGTGTGTGTGTTTATGTGTGGGTGGATAGGTGGGTAGGCTGCAATGAGCTCATTACAGTAAGAGTGAATGTTGCCTCTCTAGTGCTCTTGGTCTTGACAAAGTAGAATGACTTCTGACATCGGGCTACACTAGTGGACGTGTCCAAAGAGAGGGTGAGGGAGGGTCAGCAAAGCTGACTGGCCGCAGCATGGAATGGAATGACTTCTGACATCGGGCCCCACTAGGGGACGTGTCCAAGGAGAGGGTGAGGGAGGGTCAGCAATGCTGACTGGCCGCAGCATGGAATGGAGGGCATTTGTGCTGGAAACGTGCAAAGGCTTGTAACTAGTGAATACACATTGGAGAAAGACAGTATAATTGATGTCTCTCTTGGTAATGTTGTGGGTGTGTATGAAATACATGTAGGCTTGAGATGTTTGTAGTTCCAGGGAGTTCCAGTGTGGAAATAAAGTCTGTTCATATGTAGCAGCAGGGAGAAATGTGACAGAAAGATTTTTAACAATCAGCACTCAACCCCCAGCAAATGCTTTTTGCTTCCATCTTGAAAACACTGTATGACTTGTGACTGTAGTCACAGGCTAACCCCACTCAGGGCTGAGTGCAGGCAGCTTAGGGGTAGTACTGGGACAGCACAGGGACAGTACACAACACAGGGACAGCACACAGTACAGATACAGCACACACTACAGGAACAGCACACAGTACTGGGACAGCACAGGGACAGCACACAACACAGGGACAGCACACAGTACAGATACAGCACACACTACAGGAACAGCACACAGTACTGGGACAGCACAGGGACAGCACACAACACAAGGACAGCACACAGTACTGGGACAGCACAGAGACAGCACACAACACAGGGACAGCACACAGTACAGATACAGCACACACTACAGGAACAGCACACAGTACTGGGACAGTACAGGGACAGCACACAGTACTGGGACAGCACAGGGACAGCACATGGTACAGAGACAGCACACAGTACAGGGACAGCACACAGTACTGGGACAGCACATGGTACAGAGACAGCACACAGTACAGGGACAGCACACAGTACTGGGACAACACAGGGACAGCACATAGTA
>JAWQFJ010000847.1:0-32500 GCA_034096865.1 Theodoxus fluviatilis | reverse complement strand
TGGTAACCGAAAAATTTGTTCACAGATCTTCATCATCTGACTTTACCAACCCACACACCAAATTTCGGTCAAATCGGAGCACTTTGAGTTTTCGGCGGCCATCTTGTTTGTGCCCACTTCCGGTTACCATGGCAACACCATTTTTTTAACCCCACGTTGACCTGACCCCGGCCCCCACCTAACCCCATACCAAGTTTCAAGTCGATCGGAATAAAACTGTTGAAACGTATAAGTGTCACACAGACAGACAGACAGATAGCGAAAAAATATATAGAGATATATATAGAGATATCTTGTTTGTGTCCACTTCCGGTTACCATGGCAACACCATTTTTTTAACCCCACGTTGACCTGACCCGGGTCCACACCTAACCCCATACCAAGTTTCAAGTCGATCGGAATAAAACTGTGGAAACGTATGAGTGTCACACAGACAGACACACAGACACACAGCGACATACAGCATGGTAGGTCTTTGTGTCCTACATCATGGTAGGTCTTTGGCTTTGTGTCCTACAACATGGTAGGTCTTTATCTTTGTGTCCTGCAGCATGGTAAGTCTTTGTCTTTGTGTCCTACAGCATGGTAGGTCTTTGTCTTTGTGTCCTACAACATGGTAAGTCTTTGTGTCCTACAGCATGGTAGGTCTTTGTGTCCTACAACATGGTAGGTCTTTATCTTTGTGTCCTGCAGCATGGTAAGTCTTTGTCTTTGTGTCATACAGCATGGTAGGTCTTTGTCTTTGTGTCCTACAACATGGTAAGTCTTTGTGTCCTACAAGATGGTAGGCCTTTGTGTCCTACACCATGGTAGGCCTTTGTTTCCTACCACATGGTAGGCCTTTGTTCTGGGGTTGCCACCATTGCTGTGTGTACATGCTTCTCCTGTTGCTCCTTTTCTACCGTGGCAGGCAGTGTTGAGCTGTAGTGTGTGTGAATTTCTTTTGTATGACTGTAGTGTGTGTGAATTTCTTTTGTATGACTGTAGTGTGTGTGAATGTCTTTTGTATGACTGTAGTGTGTGTGAATTTCTTTTGTATGACTGTAGTGTGTGTGAATTACTTTTGCACGACTGTAGTGTAAGTGAATTACTTTTGCATGACTGTAGTGTAGTGTGTAAATTCCTTTTGCATGACTGTAGTGTGTGTGAATTCCTTTTGTATCACTGTAGTGTGTGTGAATTCCTTTTGTATGACTGTAGTGTGTGTGAATTACTTTTGCACGACTGTAGTGTTTGTGAATTACTTTTGCATGGCTGTAGTGTAGTGTGTAAATTCCTTTTGCATTACTGTAGTGTGTGTGAATTCCTTTTGTATCACTGTAGTGTGTGTGAATTCCTTTTGCATGACTGCAGTGTAATGTGTGAATTCCTTATGTATGACTGTAGTGTGTGTGAGTTACTTATGCATGACTGTAGTGTGTGTGAATTACTTTTCCATATCAGCTATCTGGATGGTTAAAACTGGGACTGAAAGTTTTCTACCTGTCCAGGTCTGGGTGTGTATGCTGTAGCTGGGAGTTGTGCATTGTGAAGGACATGGTGTCAGTTACTGTCAGTCACTGTTACACTCTGTCACTCTCAGTCAGTCACTGTCAGTCACTGTCAGTCGTAAGTCTGTCAGTCTCTGTCAGCCTCTGTCAGTCTCTGTCAGCCTCTGTCAGTCTCTGTCAGTCTCTATCAGTCTCTGTCAGTCATTGTCAGTCTCTATCAGTCTCTGTCAGTCTCTATCAGTCTCTGTCAGTCATTGTCAGTCTCTGTCAGTCTCTGTCAGCCTCTGTCAGTCTCTGTCAGTCTCTATCAGTCTCTGTCAGTCATTGTCAGTCTCTATCAGTCTCTGTCAGTCTCTGTCAGTAACGGTCAGTCTCTGTCAGTAACTGTCAGTCTCTGTCAGTCTCTCTCAGTAACTGTCAGTCTCTGTCAGTCTCTGTCAGTCTCTGTCAGTCTCTCAGTCTCTGTCAGTCTTTATCAGTCGCTGTCATTTGCTGTCAGTCTCTGTCAGTCTCTGTCAGTCATTGTCAGTCTCTATCAGTCTCTGTCAGTCATTGTCAGTCTCTATCAGTCTCTGTCAGTCATTGTCAGTCTCTATCAGTCTCTGTCTGTCTCTGTCAGTCTCTATCAGTAACTGTCAGTAACTGTCAGTCTCTGTCAGTCTCTGTCTGTCTCTGTCAGTCTCTGTCAGTAACTGTCAGTCTCTGTCAGTCTCTATCAGTCTCTGTCAGTTATTGTCAGTCTCTATTAGTCTCTGTCTGTCTCTATCAGTCTCTGTCAGTCTCTGTCAGTAACTGTCAGTCTCTGTCAGTAACTGTCAGTCTCTGTCGATCTCTATCAGTCTCTATCAGTCTCTGTCAGTATCTGTCAGTCTCTGTCAGTCTCTGTCAGTAACTGTCAGTCTCTGTCGATCTCTATCAGTCTCTTTTAGTATCTGTCAGTCTCTGTCAATCTCTGTCAGTCTCTGTCAGTAACTGTCAGTCTCTGTCAGTCTCTGTCAGTAACTGTCAGTCTCTGTCAGTCTCTGTCAGTAACTGTCAGTCTCTGTCGATCTCTATCAGTCTCTGTCAGTCTCTTTCAGTAACTGTCAGTCTCTGTCAGTAACTGTCAGTCTCTGTCAGTCTCTATCAGTCTCTGTCAGCAACTGTCAGTCTCTGTCGATCTCTATCAGTCTCTATCAGTCTCTGTCAGTCTCTGTCAGTAACTGTCAATCTCTGTCAGTAACTGTCAGTCTCTGTCAGTCTCTATCAGTCTCTGTCAGTAACTGTCAGTCTCTGTCAGTCTCTATCAGTCTCTGCCAGTCTCTATCAGCTCTATCAGTCTCTGTCAGTAACTGTCAATCTCTGTCAGTAACTGTCAGTCTCTGTCAGTCTCTATCAGTTTCTGTCAGTCTCTGTCAGTCTCTGTCAGTCTCTATCAGTCACTGTCAGTCTGTCAGTCACTGTCAGTCTCTGTCAGTCTCTCAGTCTCTGTCAGTCTTTATCAGTCGCTGTCATTTGCTGTCAGTCTCTATCAGTCTCTTATCAGTTGCTGTCAGTCGCTGTCAGTCTTTGTCACTCTCTGTCAGTCGTTATCAGTCTCTGCCTGTTTCTATCAGTTGCTGTCAGACGCTATCAGTCTCTGTCAGTCGCTGTCAGCCTTTGTCACTCTCTGTCAGTCTCTGCCTGTTTCTATCAGTCTCTGTCAGTGGCTGTCAGTCTGATGTCAGCACTGTCTGCCCACAGGCCTGGGCTGCCAAGGAGTGGGTGAGGCGGGGACTGAGGCAGGATCAGCTGATGGTGGGCGTGCCTACCTACGGGCACACCTTTGACCTGATGTTCAGCAACTTCACTGTGCTCTACGCCCCTGCCCAGGGCTTTGACCAGCAGCTTGGGGATGAGATCAACTTCCCCTTGGTAAGTCCCATCTTTCCTGGCGTGGTCTTGTCAGCTTTGCCTGGTCTGTCTCCGCCTCAGCCTCAAGGCTCACCATGGCAAGACCTTCATCCCAAATGGGATGAGGATGCAGTAGTGCTTTTCTCCTGTCCAGATCTCTTTCCCCAGAGAGAAGAGCTTGTCAAGCCTGTCAGCTTCAGATTGCTGAGCAAAGTTGTGCTACAGTACATTCTGCCAGCTGACTGGTGCAAAATTGTGATAGATGACGAATTGTGACAGTCATTGCAGTGAAGGTAGCTACTGGATGTGAAGTTGGAGAGGCAGTAGATATGTGGAATGGGACAGGTATTGGAGATGTGAAGTGGGACAGGCAGTAGAGATGTGGAGTGGGACAGGCAGTGGAGATGTGGAGTGGGACAGGCAGTGGAGATGTGGAGTGGGACAGGCAGAGGAGATGGGGAGTGGGACAGGCAGTGGAGATGTGGAGTGGGACAGGCAGAGGAGATGGGGAGTGGGACAGGCAGAGGAGATGGGGAGTGGGACAGGCAGTGGAGATGTGGACTGAGGCAGGCAGTGGAGATGTGGAGTGGGACAGGCAGTGGAGATGTGGAGTGGAACAGGCAGTGGAGATGTGGAGTGGGACAGGCAGTGGAGATGTGGAGTGGGACAGGCAGTGGAGATGTGGAGTGGGACAGGCAGTGGAGATGTGGAGTGGGACAGGCAGTGGAGATGTGGAGTGGGACAGGCAGTGGAGATGTGGAGTGGGACAGGCAGTGGAGATGGGGAGTGGGACAGGCAGTGGAGATGGGGAGTGGGACAGGCAGGGGAGATGTGGAGTGGGACAGGCAGTGGAGATGTGGAGTGGGACAGGCAGTGGAGATGTGGAGTGGGACAGGCAGTGGAGATGTGGACTGAGACAGGCAGTGGAGATGTGGAGTGGGACAGGCAGTGGAGATGTGAAGTGGGACAGGCAGTGGAGATGTGGAGTGGGACAGGCAGAGGAGATGGGGAGTGGGACAGGCAGGGGAGATGTGGAGTGGGACAGGCAGAGGAGATGGGGAGTGGGACAGGCAGAGGAGATGGGGAGTGGGACAGGCAGGGGAGATGGGGAGTGGGACAGGCAGGGGAGATGTGGAGTGGGACAGGCAGAGGAGATGGGGAGTGGGACAGGCAGAGGAGATGGGGAGTGGGACAGGCAGGGGAGATGTGGACTGAGGCAGGCAGTGGAGATGTGGAGTGGGACAGGCAGGGGAGATGTGGAGTGGGACAGGCAGAGGAGATGGGGAGTGGGACAGGCAGAGGAGATGGGGAGTGGGACAGGCAGGGGAGATGTGGACTGAGGCAGGCAGTGGAGATGTGGAGTGGGACAGGCAGAGGAGATGGGGAGTGGGACAGGCAGGGGAGATGTGGAGTGGGACAGGCAGAGGAGATGGGGAGTGGGACAGGCAGAGGAGATGGGGAGTGGGACAGGCAGGGGAGATGTGGATTGAGACAGGCAGTGGAGATGTGGAGTGGGACAGGCAGTGGAGATGTAGAGTGGGACAGGCAGAGGAGATGTGGACTGAGGCAGGCAGTGGAGATGGGGAGTGGGACAGGCAGTGGAGATGGGGAGTGGGACAGGCAGGGGAGATGTGGAGTGGGACAGGCAGGGGAGATGTGGAGTGGGACAGGCAGTGGAGATGTGGAGTGGGACAGGCAGAGGAGATGGGGAGTGGGACAGGCAGGGGAGATGTGGAGTGGGACAGGCAGAGGAGATGGGGAGTGGGACAGGCAGTGGAGATGTGGAGTGGGACAGGCAGGGGAGATGTGGAGTGAGACAGGCAGTAGAGATGTGGAGTGGGACAGGCAGTAGAGATGTGATGCTGATTGACTTTGAACCTGCTTGCAACTGAAGTGACTAAAGCTGACTGGTGTGACTTTGTCATGGCTGACATGAAGCTGTGATAGTCAACTGTCATGAAGTTGTGACAGCTGATTGGCATGATGTTGATTGAGTGAAGAGAAGTTGTAACATCCAAGTGAAGTTGTGACAGCCAAGTAAAGAGAAGTTGTGACAGCCCATTGAAAAGCAGTTGTGACAGACACTTGAAAAGATGTTGTGACAGCCAAGTAAAGAGACATTGTGATAGCCACTTGAAAAGAAGTTGTGACAGCCACTGGAAAAGAAGTTGTGACAGCCAAGTAAAGAGACATTGTGATAGCCACTTGAAAAGAAGTTGTGACAGCCACTGGAAAAGAAGTTGTGACAGCCATATGAGAAGAAAGTGTGACAGCCAAGTGCAGAGATGTTGTGAGAGTTAAGGGGAGAGAGTTTGTGACATTTAAGTGGAGAAAAGTTGTGACAGCCCAAAGGAGAGAGTTTGTGACTGTCAAGTGGAGAGAAGTAATGATAAGTGAGTGGAGAGAAGTAGTGCTGAGTGAGTGGAGAGAAGTAATGATAAGTGAGTGGAGAGAAGTAGTGCTGAGTGAGTGGAGAGAAGTAGTGCTGAGTGAGTGGAGAGAAGTAGTGCTAAGTGAGTGGAGAGAAGTAGTGCTAAGTGAGTGGAGAGAAGCAGTACTGAGTGAGTGGAGAGAAGCAGTGCTGAGTGAGTGGAGAGAAGTAGTGCTAAGTGAGTGGAGAGAAGTAGTGCTAAGTGAGTGGAGAGAAGTAGTGCTGAGTGAGTGGAGAGAAGTAGTGCTGAGTGAGTGGAGAGAAGTAGTGCTGAGTGAGTGGAGAGAAGTAGTGCTGAGTGAGTGGAGAGAAGTAGTGATAAGTGAGTGGAGAGAAGTAGTGCTAAGTGAGTGGAGAGAAGTAGACAGTGCTGAGTGAGTGGAGAGAAGTAGTGCTGAGTGAGTGGAGAGAAGTAGTGCTAAGTGAGTGGAGAGAAGTAGTGCTGAGTGAGTGGAGAGAATTAGTGCTGAGTGAATGGAGAGAAGTAGTGCTGAGTGAGTGGAGAGAAGTAGTGCTGAGTGAGTGGAGAGAAGTAGTGATAAGTGAGTGGAGAGAAGTAGTGCTAAGTGAGTGGAGAGAAGTAGACAGTGCTGAGTGAGTGGAGAGAAGCAGTGCTGAGTGAGTGGAGAGAAGTAGTGCTAAGTGAGTGGAGAGAAGTAGTGCTGAGTGAGTGGAGAGAAGTAGTGCTCAGTGAGTGGAGAGAAGTAGTGCTGAGTGAGTGGAGAGAATCAGTGCTGAGTGAGTGGAGAGAAGTAGTGCTGAGTGAGTGGAGAGAAGTAGTGCTGAGTGAGTGGAGAGAATCAGTGCTGAGTGAGTGGAGAGAAGTAGTGCTGAGTGAGTGGAGAGAAGTAGTGCTAAGTGAGTGGAGATAAGCAGTGCTGAGTGAGTGGAGAGAAGTAGTGCTAAGTGAGTGGAGAGAAGTAGTGCTGAGTGAGTGGAGAGAAGTAGTGCTAAGTGAGTGGAGAGAAGTAGTGCTGAGTGAGTGGAGAGAAGTAATGATAAGTGAGTGGAGAGAAGTAGTGCTGAGTGAGTGGAGAGAAGTAGTGCTGAGTGAGTGGAGAGAAGTAGTGCTGAGTGAGTGGAGAGAAGTAGTGATAAGTGAGTGGAGAGAAGTAGTGCTGAGTGAGTGGAGAGAAGTAGTGCTAAGTGAGTGGAGAGAAGTAGTTCTAAGTGAGTGGAGAGAAGTAGTGCTAAGTGAGTGGAGAGAGGTAGTGTTAAGTGAGTAGAGAAGTAGTGCTAAGTGAGTGGAGATAAGCAGTGCTGAGTGAGTGGAGAGAAGGAGTGCTAAGTGAGTGGAGATAAGCAGTGCTGAGTGAGTGGAGAGAAGCAGTGCTCAGTGAGTGGAGAGAAGTAATGATAAGTGAGTGGAGAGAAGTAGTGCTAAGTGAGTGGAGAGAAGTAGTGCTGAGTGAGTGGAGAGAAGTAGTGCTGAGTGAGTGGAGAGAAGTAATGATAAGTGAGTGGAGAGAAGTAGTGCTAAGTGAGTGGAGAGAAGTAGTGCTGAGTGAGTGGAGAGAAGCAGTGCTGAGTGAGTGGAGAGAAGTAGTGCTAAGTGAGTGGAGAGAAGTAGTGCTGAGTGAGTGGAGAGAAGTAGTGCTGAGTGAGTGGAGAGAAGTAGTGCTGAGTGAGTGGAGAGAAGTAGTGATAAGTGAGTGGAGAGAAGTAGTGCTGAGTGAGTGGAGAGAAGTAGTGCTGAGTGAGTGGAGAGAAGTAGTGCTAAGTGAGTGGAGAGAAGTAGTGCTGAGTGAGTGGAGAGAAGTAGTGCTAAGTGAGTGGAGAGAAGTAGTGCTGAGTGAGTGGAGAGAAGTAGTGCTGAGTGAGTGGAGAGAAGTAGTGCTAAGTGAGTGGAGAGAAGTAGTGCTGAGTGAGTGGAGAGAAGCAGTGCTGAGTGAGTGGAGAGAAGTAGTGCTGAGTGAGTGGAGAGAAGTAGTGCTGAGTGAGTGGAGAGAAGTAGTGCTGAGTGAGTGGAGAGAAGTAGTGCTGAGTGAGTGGAGAGAAGTAGTGCTAAGTAAGTGGAGAGAAGTAGTGCTAAGTGAGTGGAGAGAAGTAGTGCTAAGTGAGTGGAGAGAAGTAGTGCTAAGTGAGTGGAGAGAAGTAGTGATAAGTGAGTGGAGAGATGTAGTGCTGAGTGAGTGGAGAGAAGTTGTGCTGAGTGAGTGGAGAGAAGTAGTGCTGAGTGAGTGGAGAGAAGTAATGATAAGTGAGTGGAGAGAAGTAGTGCTGAGTGAGTGGAGAGAAGTAGTGCTGAGTGAGTGGAGAGAAGTAGTGCTGAGTGAGTGGAGAGAAGTAGTGCTGAGTGAGTGGAGAGAAGTAGTGCTAAGTGAGTGGAGAGAAGTAGTGCTAAGTGTGTGGAGAGAAGTAGTGCTGAGTGAGTGGAGAGAAGTAGTGATAAGTGAGTGGAGAGAAGTAGTGCTGAGTGAGTGGAGAGAAGTAGTGCTAAGTGAGTGGAGAGAAGTAGTGCTGAGTGAGTGGAGAGAAGTAGTGCTAAGTGAGTGGAGAGAAGTAGTGCTGAGTGAGTGGAGAGAAGTAATGATAAGTGAGTGGAGAGAAGTAGTGCTGAGTGAGTGGAGAGAAGTAGTGCTAAGTGAGTGGAGAGAAGTAGTGCTGAGTGAGTGGAGAGAAGTAGTGATAGTGAGTGGAGAGAAGTAGTGCTAAGTGAGTGGAGAGAAGTAGTGCTGAGTGAGTGGAGAGAAGTAGTGCTGAGTGAGTGGAGAGAAGTAGTGCTGAGTGAGTGGAGAGAAGTAGTGCTGAGTGAGTGGAGAGAAGTAGTGCTGAGTGAGTGGAGAGAAGTAGTGCTGAGTGAGTGGAGAGAAGTAGTGCTGAGTGAGTGGAGAGAAGTAGTGCTGAGTGAGTGGAGAGAAGTAGTGCTGAGTGAGTGGAGAGAAGTAGTGCTGAGTGAGTGGAGAGAAGTAGTGCTAAGTGAGTGGAGAGAAGTAGTGCTGAGTGAGTGGAGAGAAGTAGTGCTAAGTGAGTGGAGAGAAGTAGTGCTGAGTGAGTGGAGAGAAGTAGTGCTAAGTGAGTGGAGAGAAGTAGTGCTGAGTGAGTGGAGAGAAGTAGTGCTGAGTGAGTGGAGAGAAGTAGTGCTAAGTGAGTGGAGAGAAGTAGTGCTGAGTGAGTGGAGAGAAGTAGTGCTGAGTGAGTGGAGAGAAGTAGTGCTGAGTGAGTGGAGAGAAGTAGTGCTGAGTGAGTGGAGAGAAGTAGTGCTGAGTGAGTGGAGAGAAGTAGTGCTAAGTGAGTGGAGAGAAGTAGTGCTGAGTGAGTGGAGAGAAGTAGTGCTGAGTGAGTGGAGAGAAGCAGTGCTGAGTGAGTGGAGAGAAGTAGTGCTGAGTGAGTGGAGAGAAGTAGTGCTGAGTGAGTGGAGAGCAGTGCTGAGTGAGTGGAGAGAAATAGTGCTGAGTGAGTGGAGAGAAGTAGTGCTGAGTGAGTGGAGAGAAGTAGTGCTAAGTGAGTGGAGAGAAGTAGTGCTAAGTGAGTGGAGAGAAGTAGTGCTAAGTGAGTGGAGAGAAGTAGTGCTAAGTGAGTGGAGAGAAGTAGTGCTAAGTGAGTGGAGAGAAGTAGTGCTGAGTGAGTGGAGAGAAGTAGTGCTGAGTGAGTGGAGAGAAGTAGTGCTAAGTGAGTGGAGAGAAGTAGTGCTGAGTGAGTGGAGAGAAGTAGTGCTGAGTGAGTGGAGAGAAGTAGTGCTGAGTGAGTGGAGAGAAGTAGTGCTAAGTGAGTGGAGAGAAGTAGTGCTGAGTGAGTGGAGAGAAGCAGTGCTGAGTGAGTGGAGAGAAGCAGTGCTGAGTGAGTGGAGAGAAGGAAGACTGCAGAGGAACACAAAGACACACATGTACCGTTACAGGTGTGCCAACTGCTGGCCAATCAGTCCACCAAGCAGGTGTGGGATGATGATTGCAAAGTGAGAAGTAGTGCTGAGTGAGTGGAGAGAAGTAGTGCTGAGTGAGTGGAGAGCAGTGCTGAGTGAGTGGAGAGAAATAGTGCTGAGTGAGTGGAGAGAAGAAGTGCTGAGTGAGTGGAGAGAAAGAGTGCTAAGTGAGTGGAGAGAAGTAGTGCTAAGTGAGTGGAGAGAAGTAGTGCTAAGTGAGTGGAGAGAAAGAGTGCTAAGTGAGTGGAGAGAAGTAGTGCTAAGTGAGCGGAGAGAAGTAGTGCTGAGTGAGTGGAGAGAAGTAGTGCTGAGTGAGTGGAGAGAAGTAGTGCTAAGTGAGTGGAGAGAAGTAGTGCTGAGTGAGTGGAGAGAAGTAGTGCTGAGTGAGTGGAGAGAAGTAGTGCTGAGTGAGTGGAGAGAAGTAGTGCTAAGTGAGTGGAGAGAAGTAGTGCTAAGTGAGTGGAGAGAAGTAGTGCTGAGTGAGTGGAGAGAAGTAGTGCTAAGTGAGTGGAGAGAAGTAGTGCTGAGTGAGTGGAGAGAAGCAGTGCTGAGTGAGTGGAGAGAAGCAGTGCTGAGTGAGTGGAGAGAAGGAAGACTGCAGAGGAACACAAAGACACACATGTACCGTTACAGGTGTGCCAACTGCTGGCCAATCAGTCCACCAAGCAGGTGTGGGATGATGATTGCAAAGTGCCGTACCTGTACAACGGCAAGCTCTGGGTTTCCTTCGACAATGTCCGCAGTCTCACCCTCAAGGTAGGGTGTATCTTTCCATGAATTTCCGAAGGTCAGATCTCTTCTGTAGATCTTCTTTATCCATTCTCTTCGTCTGGCTTCGGTAACCCTTAGCATAATCGGACCGTGATGGCTTTTAACTGATGGTATACGGTAGTAGGAGCGTTTGACTCCTCTTTCTTTGTCTTTTTGTTGATTGTTGAAGCAATCTTTAATGCAGCAAGAAGTCGGCATGGTTGCACGTCTCCGTAGCACAGCTTAGCAGACAGCGCTTTCTATCCTACCATCATGGCTGAAAGCACGTGGCTTCTCCGAAAGTGACGACAACGCGTCCCCGGCCAATATTGAATGAATCGTATTTCGTTGCAAGTGGTTGTCTTACTTGAGAGGAAACATCAGATTTATAGTCAAAATGTTACAATTCAGAGTGGGAGAACGGCTCACTAGCCAGGGGTCACGCTAATGTAAGGAGTGACTGACAGGGCAGCTGCACCGACAATCAGACCACAGCAGATGAGGGGTCGCAGAGCGGTCAGCTGGTCAGCATGCCTTAATTACAGAAAGGATGGGGAAGGGGGGTTGGAGAGAGGTCTGACACACAGGATAGTGGGGTGGGAGAGACAGAAGCGGGGATAACTGAATAGAGGATGAGCACAGCAGATGTACAATACACTTGGTGATAGGTGCACCCTATCACATCCCGAACTCTCTCTCTCTCTCTCTCTCTCTCTCTCTCTCTCTCTCTCTCTCTCTCTCTCTCTCTCTCTCTACTATATGTCATTGTAGTTACTTCAAGTTCCATATTAAAATTTTGCTTCTCTGGTACACTATCTACCCATTTTAGTATGTTTAAAAAATTGTACATGTATAATTCTTGCGATAATTATACTGACTCTCTCTCTCTCTCTGTCTCTCTCTCTCTCCCTCCCCCTCCTTTCTCTCCCTCTCCCTCCTCCTTTCTCTCCCTCTCCCTCCTCCTTTCTCTCCCTCTCCCTCCTCCTTTCTCTCCCTCTCCCTCCTTCTTTCTCTCCCTCTCACTACTCCTTTCTCTCCCTCTCCCTCCTCCTTTCTCTCCCTCTCCCTCCTTCTTTCTCTCCCTCTCCCTCCTTTCTCTCCCTCTCCCTCCTTCTTTCTCTCCCTCTCCCTCCTTTCTCTCCCTCTCCCTTTCTCTCCCTCTCCCTCCTCCTTTCTCTCCCTCTCCCTCCTTCTTTCTCTCCCTCTCCCTCCTCCTTTCTCTCCCTCTCTCTCCTCCTTTCTCTCCCTCTCCCTCCTCCTTTCTCTCCCTCCTCCTTTCTCTCCCTCTCCCTCCTCCTTTCTCTCCCTCCTCCTTTCTCTCCCTCCTCCTTTCTCTCCCTCCTCCTTTCTCTCCCTCTCCCTCCTTCTTTCTCTCCCTCTCCCTCCTCCTTTCTCTCCCTCTCCCTCATCCTTTCTCTCCCTCTCCCTCATCCTTTCTCTCCCTCCTCCTTTCTCTCCCTCTCCCTCCTCCTTTCTCTCCCTCTCCCTCCTTTCTCTCCCTCATCCTTTCTCTCCCTCCTCCTTTCTCTCCCTCCTCCTTTCTCTCCCTCCTCCTTCTCTCCCTCTCCCTCCCTCCTCCTTTCTCTCCCTCTCCCTCCTCCTTTCTCTCCCTCTCCCTCCTCCTTTCTCTCCCTCCTCCTTTCTCTCTCCCCCCTCCTCCTTTCTCTCCCACCTCCCTCCTCCTTTCTCTCCCTCCCCCTCCTCCTTTCTCTCCCCCTCCCTCCTCCTTTCTCCCCCCTCCTCCTTTCTCCCCCTCCTCCTTTCTCCCCTCTCCCTCCTCCTTTGTCTCCCTCTCCCTCCTCCTTTCTCTCCCTCTCCCTCCTCCTTTCTCTCCCTCTCCCTCCTTCTTTCTCTCCCTCCTCCTTTCTCTCCCTCTCCCTCCTCCTTTGTCTCCCTCCTCCTTTCTCTCCCTCCTCCTTTCTCTCCCTCCTCCTTTCTCTCCCTCTCCCTTTCTCTCCCTCTCCCTCCTTCTTTCTCTCCCTCTCCCTCCTCCTTTCTCTCCCTCCTCCTTTCTCTCCCTCCTCCTTTCTCTCCCTCCTCCTTTCTCTCCCTCTCCCTCCTCCTTTCTCTCCCTCTCCCTCCTCCTTTTTCTCCCTCCTCCTTTCTCTCCCTCTCCCTCCTCCTTTCTCTCCCTCCTCCTTTCTCTCCCTCTACCTCCTCCTTTCTCTCCCTCTCCCTCCTCCTTTCTCTCCCTCTCCCTCCTCCTTTCTCTCCCTCTCCCTCCTCCTTTCTCTCCCTCTCCCTCCTCCTTTCTCTCCTCTCCCCCCCCCTCCTCCTTTCTCTCCCTCTCCCTCCTCCTTTCTCTCCTTCCCTCCTCTTTCTCTCTCTCTCCCTCCTTTCTCTCCTCTCCCTCCTTCTTTCTCTCCCTCCTTCTTTCTCCCTCTCCCTCCTTCTTTCTCTCCCTCTCCCTCCTTTCTCTCCCTCTCCCTCCTCCTTTCTCTCCCTCTCCCTCCTTCTTTCTCTCCCTCTCCCTCCTTTTCCTCCCTCCTTCTTTCCTTCCTTCCTTCTTTCTCTCCCTCTCCCTCCTTCTTTCTCTCCCTCTCCCTCGTCTCTCTCTCCCTCCTTCTTTCTCTCCCTCCCTCCTTTCTCTCCATCTCCCTCTTTCTTTCTCTCCCTCTCCCTCCTTTTCTCCATCTCCCTCTTTCTTTCTCTCCCTCTCCCTCTTTCTTTCTCTCCCTCTCCCTCCTTTCTCTCCCTCTTTCTTTCTCTCCCTGCCTTGTGCAACCCACACTCATTCAGTGCATCTTGTGTTAGGACTGCATACAAATGGCAGTGTTTGTAATCTCTCTCTTGCAGACTCGTGTACATTTGAGTCACTGGTATGTCTCTTACACACACGTTACATACATGGTACATGGGTGTTTGTACATCTGAGTCACTTTCATGTGTGTCTTATGCACAGAGTATATGGATGTGTGTAAACTTGAGTCACTGACATGTGTGTCTTACACACACGGTACATGGATGTGTGTACACATGAGTCACTGAGACATGTGTCTTACACACACAGTACATGGATGTGTGTACACATGAGTCAGTGAGACATGTGTCTTACACACACAGTACATGGATGTGTGTACACATGAGTCAGTGAGACATGTGTCTTACACACACAGTACATGGATGTGTGTACACATGAGTCAGTGAGACATGTGTCTTACTCACACAGTACATGGATGTGTGTACACATGAGTCAGTGAGACATGTGTCTTACTCACACAGTACATGGATGTGTGTACACATGAGTCACTGACATGTGTGTCTTACACACAAAGTACATGGATGTGTGTAAACTTGAGTCACTGACATGTGTGTCTTACACTCACAGTACATGGATGTTTGTACACATGAGTTGGCATGTGTGTCTTACACACACAGTACATGGATGTGTGTAAACTTGAGTCACTGACATGTGTCTTACACACACAGTACATGGATGTTTGTACACATGAGTTGGCATGTGTGTCTTACACACAGTACATGGATTACATGGATGTATGTACACATGAGTCACTGAGACATGTCTTACACACACAGTACATGGATGTATGTACACATGAGTCACTGAGACATGTCTTACACACACAGTACATGGATGTGTGTACACATGAGTCAGTGAGACATGTGTCTTACTCACACAGTACATGGATGTGTGTACACATGAGTCAGTGAGACATGTGTCTTACACACACAGTACATGGATGTGTGTACACATGAGTCAGTGAGACATGTATCTTACACACACAGTACATGGATTACATGGATGTATGTACACATGAGTCACTGAGACATGTGTCTTACACACACAGTACATGGATGTGTGTACACATGAGTCAGTGAGACATGTGTCTTACTCACACAGTACATGGATGTGTGTACACATGAGTCAGTGAGACATGTGTCTTACTCACACAGTACATGGATGTGTGTACACATGAGTCAGTGAGACATGTGTCTTACACACACAGTACATGGATGTGTGTAAACTTGAGTCACTGACATGTGTCTTACACACACAGTACATGGATGTGTGTACACATGAGCCAGTGAGACATGTGTCTTACACACACAGTACATGGATGTGTGTACACATGAATCATGGAGACGTGTGTCTTACACACACTGTATATGGATGTGTGTACACATGAGTCACTGAGGTGTGTGTCTTGCACAGTACATGGATGTGTACACATGAGTCACTGAGATGTGTGTCTTACACACAAAGTACATGGGTGTGTACACATGAGTCACTGAGGTGTGTGTCTTACACACATAGTACATGGATGTGTGTACACATGTTATTGAGACGTGTGTCTTACACACACAGTACATGGATATGTACACATGCATCAGTGAAATTTCTCCCTTGCAGACACAGTTCATTGTGTCCAGTGGCTATGGTGGGGTCATGACCTACAGCCTCAACTCTGATGACTATCAGGGGTCCTGTGATGGCCACACCAAATGGCCTCTCCACCAAGCCATCAACCAAGCCATCAACCAAACCACCAAGCAAGCCATCAACCAAGCCACCAAGCAAGCCACCTAGCCAGGAACACCCTACCAGCCAGCAAGCAAGCCACCAAGCAAGCCACCTAGCCAGGCACACCTTACCAGCCAGCAAGCAAGCCACCAAGCAAGCCACCTAGCCAGGCACACCCTACCAGCCACCAAGCAAGCCACCAAGCAAGCCACCTAGCCAGGCACACCCTACCAGCCAGCAAGCAAGCCAGCAAGCAAGCCACCTAGCCAGGCACACCCTACCAGCCACCAAGCAAGCCACCTAGCCAGGCACACCCTACCAGCCAGCAAGCAAGCCACCTAGCCAGGCACACCTACCAGCACAAGCAAGCCCTACAAGCCACCAAGCAAGCCACCTAGCCAGGCACACCCTACCAGCCAGCAAGCAAGCCACCAAGCAAGCCACCTAGCCAGGCACACCCTACCAGCCACCAAGCAAGCCACCTAGCCAGGCACACCCTACCAGCCAGCAAGCAAGCCAGCAAGCAAGCCACCAAGCAAGCCACCTAGCCAGGCACACCCTACCAGCCAGCAAGCAAGCCACCAAGCAAGCCACCTAGCCAGGCACACCCTACCAGCCAGCAAGCAAGCCACCTAGCCAGGCACACCCTACCAGCCAGCAAGCAAGCCACCAAGCAAGCCACCTAGCCAGGCACACCCTACCAGCCACCAAGCGAGCCACCTAGCCAGGCACACCCTACCAGCCAGCAAGCAAGCCACCAAGCAAGCCACCTAGCCAGGCACACCCTACCAGCCACCAAGCAAGCCATCTAGCCAGGCACACCCTACCAGCCAGCAAGCAAGCCACCAAGCAAGCCACCTAGCCAGGCACACCCTACCAGCCACCAAGCAAGCCACCTAGCCAGGCACACCCTACCAGCCAGCAAGCAAGCCAGCAAGCAAGCCACCTAGCCAGGCACACCCTACCAGCCACCAAGCAAGCCACCTAGCCAGGCACACCCTACCAGCCAGCAAGCAAGCCACCTAGCCAGGCACACCCTACCAGCCAGCAAGACAGCCTCTAGGCCCAGTGCTGTTTGAGTGGCCTTGACCTTACTGGTGGTGCTTGACTAGAGGACAGGACTGTGTGTAAATGCCGCGCTGTCTGTGTTGAGACACAACATTCTGTCACGTGACATCTATTTCCGGACATGCCCAGCGCATGTTCATGTCTGGCCAAGACTTGGTAGTGAAGTGTGACTGAGTACAGTGCATGGCAGTCTGTGTGTTCTGCTGGTACTAGTTATTGCAACAGTTGTGGTACATTGTACCAGACAGACACCAGTGTCCAGTTGTGTCCAGTAGTTAAGCACCACATGAACGTGGAACAGTCAGGCAGCAGTGTTTGCTTTGGGCTTGGTTTGCTCCACCCTGGCCTTGGCAACCTCAGCCTTGTGGAGTGGACTGTATTGTGTGACTGTATGTACTGTGGAGTGGACTGTATTGTGTGACTGTATGTACTGTGGAGTGCACTGTATTGTGTGACTGTATGTACTGTGGAGTGCACTGTATTGTGTGACTGTATGTACTGTGGAGTGCACTGTATTGAGTGACTGTATTCACTGTGGAGTGGACTGTATTGAGTGACTTATGTACTGTGGAGTGCACTGTATTGTGTGACTGTATGTACTGTGGAGTGCACTGTATTGTGTGACTGTATGTACTGTGGAGTGCACTGTATTGTGTGACTGTATGTACTGTGGAGTGCACTGTATTGTGTGACTGTATGTACTGTG
Organism: Theodoxus fluviatilis; assembly: GCA_034096865.1. Taxonomy (NCBI): domain Eukaryota; kingdom Metazoa; phylum Mollusca; class Gastropoda; order Cycloneritida; family Neritidae; genus Theodoxus; species Theodoxus fluviatilis. The sequence goes on along the minus strand of JAWQFJ010000847.1, from coordinate 15,838 downwards.
GAGTGCACTGTATTGTGTGACTGTATGTACTGTGGAGTGCACTGTATTGTGTGACTGTATGTACTGTGGAGTGGACTGTATTGTGTGACTGTATGTACTGTGGAGTGCACTGTATTGTGTGACTGTATGTACTGTGGAGTGCACTGTATTGTGTGACTGTATGTACTGTGGAGTGCACTGTATTGAGTGACTGTATGTACTGTGGAGTGCACTGTATTGTGTGACTGTATTCACTGTGGAGTGCACTGTATTGTGTGACTGTATGTACTGTAGAGTGCACTGTATTGTGTGACTGTATGTACTGTGGAGTGCACTGTATTGTGTGACTGTATGTACTGTGGAGTGCACTGTATTGTGTGACTGTATGTACTGTGGAGTGGACTGTATTGTGTGACTGTATGTACTGTGGAGTGGACTGTATTGTGTGACTGTATGTACTGTGGAGTGGACTGTATTGTGTGACTGTATGTACTGTGGAGTGCACTGTATTGTGTGACTGTATGTACTGTGGAGTGCACTGTATTGTGTGACTGTATGTACTGTGGAGTGCACTGTATTGTGTGACTGTATGTACTGTGGAGTGCACTGTATTGTGTGACTGTATGTACTGTGGAGTGGACTGTATTGTGTGACTGTATGTACTGTAGGGTGCACTGTATTGTGTGACTGTATGTACTGTAGAGTGCACTGTATTGTGTGACTGTATGTACTGTGGAGTGCACTGTATTGTGTGACTGTATGTACTGTAGAATGCACTGTATTGTGTGGCTGTATTCACTGTAAACACTGGATCAAAACACACATTTAGAGTGCACTGTATTGTGTGACTGTATGTACTGTAAACACTGTCCAGATCAAAACACACATAAAAACCGCTGGCGATGAACCTCCAGGTTTTGGCATTAAAAAAACACAATAAAGGCTGTAGGACCTTCAGTAAACCTGGAGGGATAACAGGATGTCTGTAGTGCCACTGTAACTTTTGAAGTAAGTCACACACGGCTTTGTGTACAGGATCACAGGGGTATATCCAAAGCTTGACATCACGTCTTGAACAGATGGAAGTCTTCTGCTTTTGCATCTGCTTCCCCTACCCCATTCCCCACCCTACCCATCGCCACCCCCGACCCCCTCAGCACGCACGCACGCACACACACACACACACACACACACACTCACTCACACAAAACGGGAAAAACGCATTTCGCCCTCCATCACAGCCCCCCCACCCCCCTCTTTTTTTCCCCCAATTACCCCCGTCTTCCATTCCAGATCTCATATCTGTCACCGTTTCTTATGACGGCTGCATCATTCAGTTGTATGTCCTTTTTTCTCTCTCTGTGTGGTGGTGGTTTTTTCTCTTTACTTTATTATGGCTGCTATGCGAACTGCGCAGTGTGCGAAAGATTTATTTCGAGCCACTTGTATCAATGTGAATTTGTGAATATTAACAAAAATTACACTGTCACGAATTTCGATTCCACGACACTCGTTTTCTCTCTTTCACCGCACAACTATGCCAGACTATTGCCATGTTTACAGTACGTGTTCTGCCTTTGTTCTCAACATATATACGGGATGAGAGTACGGAGAGTGTCACCGAGCACATCATACAAGCACGTCGCACCAATAATCTGGGTCAGATCATTTATTTGCAGAACGGCATGGACGCTATCGTCATCTTGCATGTCATAGTGCTGTAGTGGTGAAAAACTGAAAAAACAGCAAACAAAAAGGGGAACTAAATACTTGCTTTCAACGTATTTCCATATTTAAAAATAATTTGAAATTAATAAGCAGTTTGGATTTATTTGACACAATCTCCGCTAGTAGCGTGAAAATTACCGAAAGTGCTATCCACTACGCCAGTACCCAAGTACAATAAACTCAAAGAGCGGGAAACAGCGCAAAGCATATGGCGGAGACAAATCGAAATGAACAACTAACCGTGTGCACTCTATCACAGTCTGAGAAATCTTCTCACTGTCTGGCAAAAATGAGACACAAATGCTGTCCGGAATACAACGCAACGAGTCAGTCTGCGTTCATGTGGAAGCCATTTTCCCGCCTGCATGTGTTATCACGCGAGCTATAGCGAGAAAGGGGCGTGGCCGTGGAGGGAGATTTCGCCATTCCATCAATCGATTTTGAGGGGGGGGGGGGGTTCGAGTTTACGACCTAAATAAATCACTTTCTTTTCAAGCCTCGATTCTGAAAATTTGATACATTCAATCGGACCTAACTTCCAGTAAGTGTGCAAAATGCCAAGGAAATCCGTCCAGTGGTTTTTGAGAAATCAGCCGTTAAGAAGGGACAGAGAGACATACACACACAATAAATTACGTCACGGTATTGATGACGTCACACATTTGCAATTTCGCCATTCCATCAATCGAGTATTTAGGGAGGAGCTTTCGAGTTTACGACCTTAAAAAACCACTTTCTTTTCAAGCCTCGATTCTGAAAATTTGATACATTCAATCGGACCTAACTTCCAGTTAGTGTGCAAAATGTCAAGGAAATTCGTCCAGTAGTTTTTGAGATATCAGCCGTTAAGTCGGGACAGACAGACACACAGACAGACAAAGTCTGTAGGACCTCCAGTAAACCTGGAGGGATAAAGTGCATTGTATTGTGTGACTACATACTGTTAACACTGCATCAAACACATGCATAGAGTGCATTGTATTGTATGACCGTATGTACTGTAAACACTGGATTGAAACAAACTGGGATATATGATGAAGGGACGCCACAGTATACATATCCACATGTGTGTGTGTGTGTGAGAGAGAGAGAGAGAGAGGGAGGGAGAGAGAGAGAGAGAGATCTTTGGATCAGGGTAAAGCCAAGGCTAAGAATGCAATACCAAATGTGTTGTTTTGTTGAGAGAGGACGTTGTGTGTCTCTGTGTGAAATCTTCTCAAGCCACTGTGAAGTGTAGACACGCTTCACTCTACCCGTTTTCTCTCCACAGGCTGATGAATGGGCATCATGCATAGGCAGTATCTGTGTGCGTGTGCGTGTGTGTGTGTGAGTGTGCATGCCTTACAGGTAGACAATTATTTTCAAAGCTCTGTGTGTCTGTCTGTGTGTCTGTCTGTGTGCCTGTCTGTCTGTCTGTCTGCCTGTGTGTGTGTGTGTGTCTGTCTGTCTGTCTGCCTGCCTGCCTGTCTGTCTGTCTGTCTGTCTGTCTGTCTGTCTGTCTGTCTGTCTGTCTGTGTACCTGTGAGGCATGAATATTATGATACTTTTAAAATTTGCAGAACTGGATAGGACTGAAATAGATTTCAAAGCAACCAGAATTAAAATTGGATTTTATCAGTGCCTTTCTTGAAGTATTTTTGGAAGGAGCGAAGTACAGGTCATAGCGGTAATTGACACTTTTGCTTCACGCCCCAGGGGAATGGAGAAACAGTAGTCGGAGGAAAACATTTGTATTTCAGCCTTGCTCATAATAAATAAAGCTAATTTGACAAATTCGTTTTCATAATTATTGTTTTTCAGAAAATGTCCTAAACATTTGACATAATTTTTGTGTCAGCATGCATAATAGTTTTTCACATTAACAGTTATGAAGCATTTTTTGACTCACATGCGAAGCAAAAGTGAGTCTATGTACTCACCCGTTTCGTCCGTCCGGGCGTCCAGGCGTCCGGGCGTCCGAAAACTTGAACGTTGGATTTTTCTCAGAGACTATTAAGTCTATCAATACCAAATGTGGCATGATGGTGTATGATGACAAGGCCTCAAAAAACATACATAGTGACTTGACCTTGCTTCAAGGTCAAGGTCGCAGGGGCCATAAATGTTGTCTAAAAAACAGCCATTTTTCACATTTTCTCAATTTTCTCTGAAGTTTTTGAGATTGGATACCTGACCTATATATGGTATATAGGGCAAAGTAATCCCTATCTTTTGATACCAGTTTGGTTGACCTTGCTTCAAGGTCAAGGTCACAGGAGCTCTTCAAAGTTGGATTGTATACATATTTTGAAGCGACCTTGCCCCTGAACTATGGAAGATAACTGTTCCAAACTTCATAAAGATTGTAGTACACATGTTATACTTTTATCATGAGACACATTTGGTCACATATCATCAAGGTCAAGGTCACTTTGACCCTTATGAAATGTGACCAAAATGGGGTAGTGAACCACTAAAAGTGACTATATCTCATGGTAGAAAGTGCCAATAAGAACCATTGTGCTTCCTATGTCTTGAATTAACAGCTTTGTGTTGCATGACCTTGGATGACCTTGACCTTGGGTCAAGGTCACATGTATTTTGGTAGGAAAAATGTGTAAAGCATTTCTTAGTGTATGATGTCATTGCTAGGTTTAGTTGTTTGACCTTGACCTTGAATGGCACCTGAAGGTCAAGGTCATGTAAAGGTCAAGGTCAATCGTGTGTGTCGTATGGGCTTTGCCCTTCTTGTTTCGTTTGGATGTCTACACTGATCAACATTTGATATTTGGAAAATAAAGTTCTCAAGAACGTGTTGCAAGATTTTCTATGTGCTCGTAATCGTCTGATGCTGGCACACAGACTGAAGTTGAAATAGTGCTTTGCTGAATTGGACTTGTAGTGAAATGTAGTAAAATGATGGGATTGGAGTTTTGCATGGGATGCTTGCTGAATTGGACTTGTAGTGAAATGTAGTAAAATGCTGGGATGGGAGTTTTGCATGGGATGCTTGCTGAATTGGACTTGTAGTGAAATGTAGTAAAATGCTGGGATTGGAGTTTTGCATGGGATGCTTGCTGAAGGAAGTCATGACAAGAGCAGCAAATGACATGCCTAGTTGGAACACTTAGGCATTTCATGAAATGTGTGTCTTGCACGTGTACCTACACACATATACCTGTACCTTCACAGATGTATCTGTACCTACACACGTGTACCTGTACCTTCACACACCCACACATGTATCTGTACCTACACACATGTATCTGTACCTACACACGTGTACCTGTACCTTCACACACACACATGTACCTGTACCTCCACACACACACACACATATGTACCTGTACCTTCACACGTGTACCTGAACCTACACACACACACATATGTACCTGTACCTACACACGTGTACCTGTACCTACACACACATGTACCTGTACCTACACACGTGTACCTGTACCTTCACACATGTACCTGTACCTACACACATGTACCTGTACTTACATGTACCTGTACCTACACACACGTGTACCTACACACATATACCTGTACCTACACACATGTATCTGTACCTACACACGTGTACCTGTACATTCACACACACATATGTACCTGTACCTACACACACACACACACATATGTACCTGTACTACACACGTGTACCTGTACCTACACACACACACACATGTACCTGTACCTACACACACACACACATGTACCTGTACCTACACACACACACATATGTACCTGTACCTACACACATATACCTGTACCTACACACATGTACCTGTACCTACACACACGTACCTGTACCTACACACACGTACCTGTACCTACACACATATACCTGTACCTACACACATGTATCTGTACCTACACACGTGTACCTGTACATTCACACACACATAATGTACCTGTACCTACACACACACACACATATGTACCTGTACTACACACGTGTACCTGTACCTACAACCACACACACATGTACCTGTACCTACACACACACACACACATGTACCTGTACCTACACACACACACATATGTACCTGTACCTACACACATATACCTGTACCTACACACATGTACCTGTACCTACACACACGTACCTGTACCTACACACACGTACCTGTACCTACACACATGTATCTGTACCTACGCACGTGTACCTGTACATTCACACACATATATGTACCTGTACCTACACACACACACACACATGTACCTGTACCTACACACGTGTACCTGTACCTACACACACACACATATGTACCTGTACCTACACACACACACACATATGTACCTGTACCTACACACGTGTACCTGTACCTACACACACACACACATATGTACCTGTACCTACACACGTGTACCTGTACCTACACACACACACACATGTACCTGTACCTACACACACACACACATGTACCTGTACCTACACACACACACACATATGTACCTGTACCTACACACATATACCTGTACCTACACACATGTACCTGTACCTACACACACGTACCTGTACCTACACACACGTACCTGTACCTACACACATGTACCTGTACCTACACACATGTATCTGTACCTACACACGTGTACCTGTACCTACACACATGTACCTGTACCTACACACATGTACCTGTACCAACACACATGTACCTGTACCTACACACATGTACCTGTACCTACACACGTGTACATGTACCTACACACACGTACCTGTACCTACACACATGTACATGTACCTACACACACGTACCTGTACATACACACATGTACCTGTACCTACACACACGTACCTGTACCTACACACACGTAGTTGTACCTACACACATGTACCTGTACCTACACACACGTACCTGTACATACACACATGTACCTGTACCTACACACACGTACCTGTACCTACACACATGTACCTGTACCTACACACATGTACCAGTACCTACACACGTGTACATGTACCTACACACACGTACCTGTACCTACACACACGTACCTGTACATACACACATGTACCTGTACCTACACACACGTACCTGTACCTACACACATGTACCTGTACCTACACACATGTACCAGTACCTACACACGTGTACATGTACCTACACACACGTACCTGTACCTACACACACGTACCTGTACATACACACATGTACCTGTACCTACACACACGTACCTGTACCTACACACATGTACCTGTACCTACACACATGTACCAGTACCTACACACGTGTACATGTACCTACACACACGTACCTGTACCTACACACGTGTACCTGTACCTTCACACGTGTACCTGCACCTACACACACGTACCTGTACCTACACACAAGTACCTGTACCTACACACACGTACCTGTACCTACACACGTGTACATGTACCTACACACATGGACCTGTACCTACACACACGTACCTGCACCTACACACGTGTACCTGTACCTACACACATGTACCTGTACCTACACACATGTACCTGTACCTACACACACGTACCTGTACCTACACACCTGTACCTGTACCTACACACACGTGTACCTGTACCTACACACCTGTACCTGTACCTACACACATGGACCTGTACCTACACACACGTACCTGTACCTACACACAAGTACCTGTACCTACACACCTGTACCTGTACCTACACACACGTACCTGTACCTACACACACGTACCTGTACCTACACACCTGTACCTGTACCTACACACACGTACCTGTACCTACACACCTGTACCTGTACCTACACACATGGACCTGTACCTACACACACGTACCTGTACCTACACACAAGTACCTGTACCTACACACACGTACCTGTACCTACACACGTGTACATGTACCTACACACATGGACCTGTACCTACACACACGTACCTGCACCTACACACGTGTACCTGTACCTACACACATGTACCTGTACCTACACACATGTACCTGTACCTACACACACGTGTACCTGCACCTACACACATGTATCTGTACCTACACACATGTACCTGTACCTACACACACGTGTACCTGCACCTACACACATGTACCTGTACCTACACACATGTACCTGTACCTACACACATGTACCTGTACCTACACACATGTACCTGTACCTACACACGTGTACCTGTACCTACACACGCACCTGTACCTACACACAAGTACATGTACCTACACACATGTACCTGTACCTACACACACGTACCTGTACCTACACACATGTACCTGTACCTACACACATGTACCTGTACCTACACACATGTACCTGTACCTACACACATGTACCTGTACCTACACACGTGTACCTGTACCTACACACGTACCTGTACCTACACACATGTACCTGTACCTACACACATGTACCTGTACCTACACACATGTACCTGTACCTACACACACGTACCTGTACCTACACACGTGTACCTGTACCTACACACGTGTACCTGTACCTACACACATATACCTGTACCTACACACATGTACCTGTACCTACACACATGTACCTGTACCTACACACATGTACCTGTACCTACACACGTGTACCTGTACCTACACACATATACCTGTACCTACACACGTGTACCTGTACCTACACACGTGTACCTGTACCTACACACACGTACCTGTACCTACACACGTGTACCTGTACCTACACACATGTACCTGTACCTACACACGTGTACCTGTACCTACACCCGTGTACCTGTACATACACACACTTACCTGTACCTACACACGTGTACCTGTACCTTCACACGTGTACCTGTACCTACACACGTGTACCTGTACCTACACACGTGTACCTGTACCTACAAAATGCTTTTGGAAGGCGCTGTCATGAATATACACATAGAAAACACAAAACTCTCAACAACTACGCACAGCTTTTACATGAGAGAGAGAGAGAGAGAGAGAGAGAGAGAGAGAGAGAGAGAGAGAGAGAGAGGGGGGAGGGGGGGGATGGTGGATTGATTGGTTCGTTGTCAAGGATGGAGTTTTAGGCATTCTTGCCTATCTTACAAATTGTCCTTGCTCATAAAGAATGAATAGACAATCCTAGATAACTGCGGGGGAAAAGAGAGAGAAAACAGAAACAGATAACAATAAGTATCAAGTAGTATATCAATGTACAGCAGTAGGCACTGATATATGGACAATATAATAACAATGACACGAACAAGGATTTAGTTTATGCCTTCGACAATTGTTAGCTCAATGAGTCTTGAGGTACAAGCAGCAGCGTGTCATATGTACAGGCCACATTGTACTCAGAGAACAGCAAAGAGAGTATCGGAAGAGATAATCACGTATGGAAGTTTTAAAGGACTTCAAGGAAGTATTGTTAAAGGGAGAGGGGTGGGGTGGGGGGGGGGAGGGAGAGAGAGAGAGAGAGAGAGAGAGAGAGAGAGAGAGAGATTGATTGATTGATTGATTGATTGATTGATTGATTGATTCTTTATTTATCAAGGATGAAATTTTAGGCATTTCTGCCTTTCATACAAATTGTCCTTGCTCATAAAGAAATGAAAACACTGATAATTAAGACACAAAATACACAGTAGCTAATCCATGTACAACAGTTGGTAAGGTATATGAAGAATATGATCAACAATGACAAATATTTTAGTAGATGCCTTTGGCAACTGTCAGCTCAGTGAGTCTTGAAGATCAAGCAATACGTGTCATATGTACAGGCGACAGCAGTGATATCATCTGCATAGATAATCACGTATGGATGCTTTAAAAGACGTTATGGAAGTATTGTTCCTTAGGTGCAATGGGAGTGCATTCCATATCATAACACCTGAATATGTAATACTGCCTTTGAAAATGTCTATTCTAGGTTGTGGTAGAATGAAAGCGTTGCGAGATAGTGAATGGCTTGTATGGGGACGAATGAAGAGATCAGTAAGATATTGAGAGAGAGAGAGAGAGAAAGAGAGAGAGAGAGGGGGGGGCGGGGGGCGGGGGGGGAGAGAGAGAGAGAGAGAGATGAGAGAGGGGGGGGGGCGGGGGGGGGCGGGAGGGGGGAGGGGGCGGAGAGAGAGAGAGAGAGAGAGAGAGAGAGAGAGAGAGAGAGAGAGAGAGAGAGAGAGAGAGAGTGAGGTTGTTTTCCCGGGTCTGCATTAGACATTAGCAGGCAAGGCTCCTTTCGTGCCAACTGCAGATAAGCTTCTCTAGTGCCGGCCCCTCCCCCCCCCTCCCCTCTTCCCCCCCCCCCCCCCCGCCCCCTCCCCCAGCTGTCCTGGTGGGTGGGGATAGGAAGCTAGGGACACTCTTCTGTGTGTGTGCTCGGGCGTGCGCGCGTGCCCGTGTATGCGCGCACGTATGTGTGTGTGTGCGCGCTCGTGTGTTTGTGTGTGTGTGTGTGTGTGTGTGTGTGTGTGTGTGTGTGTGTGTGTGTGTGTGTGAGGGCAAGGTGGAGGGAAGAAGCATTTAAGTGTGGCAAGGCAAATCAGGGCTGGGCAGGGCAGGGCAGGGCTGGGCTGGGCTGGGCTGAGCAGGGCAGGGCAGGGCAAGGCAGGGCAGGGCTGGGCTGGGCATGGCAAGGCAAATCAGGGCTGGGCAGGGCTGGGCAGGGCTGGGCAGGGCAGGGCAGGGCAGGAGCAGGGCTGGGCAGGGCAAGGCATGGCTGGGCTGGGCAGGGCAGGGCGCTGGGCAGGGCTGGGCAGGGCAGGGCTGAGCAGGGCAGGGCTGGGCAGGGCAGGGCAGGGCAGGGCAAGGAAAGGCAGGGCAGGGCTGGGCAGGGCTGGGCAGGGCAGGGCAGGAACAAAGAGGGCAACAGGACAGGAAGGGAGGTAATTGGGGGGGGGGGCAATGGGAGGGGGGGGGGTGTTTGGCAGTCTCATCACGTGGTGGGGGGTATCGCTTTCAGGTCTCGTTGAATGACGCCATCATTTCACACTGCCTTCCCCTATCCCCCCTGGGCAACCCCCCCCCCCTCTCTCTCTCTCTCTCTCTCTCTCTCTCTCTCTCTCTCTCTCTCTCTCTCTCTCCTTCCTTAGTAGTTAGTAATCAAAGCTACATTAACACAGGGACAAGGCGCCTCACATGTTATCCTGTAATGTGGTAGAGGATGAAAAGTGTTTTCTTATGGACTGTTGTGCTCATAACGAGCTTAGGGGGGAAAAGTATCACATTTGCATGCAAACTCAAGGGGTCCCTCGACCTGGCAAGTGACGGGACGGAACATCCGCACATCATGGGGAGTGGCGATGTCCATATTCTATGCTCTGAAACTAAGAGAAGGTAACATTGATGTACCCTGCTAAGTCAACAACACTGTACTTTTTGTGGTAGTAGTTGACTCAGTAGTCATGCCTCCCCTGAAAGTGTGAAATGAGACGCCATGTACTGACACGTCACTTTCCAGGGTATCTATCCACCTTTTCAACTGGGCTGCTGCTGCTGTCTCACAAAACAATCTCTGCATACTTGACACAGTAATTTGTATAAACTATGTGTAGCAAAAGCAACTCAAGTGCTTTCTTGCAAAGTGTCAAAGACGGGATGGCGACAAAATGGGCAATGGTCACATTGCAGTACACTCCCACCGCTCGCTGCCAGAAATGAATGAATGAAAGAAGGAAAGAATTACGACATATCGAATGAAGTAAACAATTATGATACAGAAGTCCAGAACTAAACGTGTGTTAAAATAACACGATTTTTGATTATTTCAAAACCTTCGCCAGGTTCAGCCGTAAGCTGACTGAAAAGCGCGGTACTGGAACCTCCACAGATCCTGATCACGTGGCACTAGATGTAGATTGGGGACTTCTCTTCTCACAACACGGGGGACAACGCTATTCTTGCTCTTCCTCCAGCCAGTGCAGCCCCACAAACTCACAATCACCTCTGAGCTACAGATTCAAGAGAATAACGAACGAACGAATGAACGAACGAAAGAACCAATGAACGAACGAAAGAACGAATGAACGATATATCTAGTTCGTTGGGACTTGTCCCATCTAAAGACACTGCACATTCCGTACGCAGATTTGATTATCTTACAGCTCAACAATATGAGACGGGAAAAATGCACGCTAAACATCAATCAGAGGTAGTGACAAGTAAATGAAGCAAACGAGAGAGAGAGAGAGAGAGAGAGAGAGAGAGAGAGATTGATTGATTGATTGAGTGAGTGATTGAATGATTGATTGTCTTTATTGACGACCCAAGTAATTGTATGATGCAGGTAAAAGCAAACAACTGCTAGTAAAACGCAAGTCATGTGGGCCATATGTACATGTTGCCCTCTTCTCTTGCAATATCCTAATGTACGGGGGTTCTCCTGGCTTGCGCTGGGAAATCGAAGTGACAGACACTGGTGGTCGTTTCCGATAAACTTTATTCACGCACTGATGAAAACACAGTGGTGAAAATCAGCACACCGTAATCGTCGTAACAACTCGCTTCATTCTACGCAGTGTCGCAGATCGACCTCCTTACAAAGTTTAACTCTCACCTTAACTCTGTCGCAACTGCCGCTCGTGTCTGACTCGTCTCTCTCCCCTCTCTCTCTCTCGCTCCTTATATACAAAACGCTAGGTTCTAGATTTTTCGCGAACAAAACAGCACAATCTCCAAACACCCTAGCCGGAAATCGGCTGACGTCGCGTAACACAACAAGCCAATTTTAGCTTTAACTCGGTCGCGGGTCAAGGCCAATGACCTGACCGATACACAAAAATCAACTGTGCTGCGACACTCGACCATGTTCGAGAATCTTCACAACATACGTATACATATCCTTCGCTGTGAAGTCATAATACAGACTACGTAGCTTGATAAATACTAAGATATCAAGCATTATGTGTTAAAATGTACCTATCGTGGAAGTGAATTATTACTCAGGGTACAAATCTCACTGAAACAGAATGTTTCAGGTACAACTCATTAAGAGACCACCGCTTGGCATTTAGATGTAGAAAATGTGATCGCAGGGGTCTCACATCGCAATTTATACGCATAAAAAATGTACATGGCCACGCCACGTGTCTTTCTAAGCCCCACGACCATCTATCAGGTTTGCGACATCTGTATACCCTGCTTCGCTCAGATGCTTCACAATATACTTTTCCCTTGATTTGTTGTATTTTGGGCACTGGAACAAACAGTGGCTTTCCTTTTCATAAGCATTACAAAAGGGACATTCTCTGACAACCGAATGTACAGACTTCGGCAGATATGGCCCAAGTGCAATGTTACCCAAACGAAAACGGATGAATGCATCCCTGAACTTCTTAATGTTAATATCATTCAAGAAACTTTCGAAATGAAAGATTCTTTTAAAAGATCTACACATAATGAACAGTCTACTTTCACTGATTTTCAAGTGCCATTCTTGCCTATAGCAGTCACGTAGTCTTTGATTGAATAAGCGGTTTAAAAAAAATTCATTCACACGCCCCCCTTTCACCCATACATAGCCAAACCCGTACTTTTGATCACCATTGTGCTATTGAGAGAGAGAGAGAGAGAGAGAGAGAGAGAGAGAGAGAGAGAGAGAGAGGGGGGGGGGGGAGCAGACAAATGTAAGAGTAGCAACATATCCTTGTTAAATAAAATTCATTTGCTCATTCGTTCATTCATTCATTCGTTCGTTCGTTCTTTCGTTCATTTATTCATGCATTCATTCATTCATTATTCATTCATTCAGTCATTCATTTATTCACTCATTCATTCATCTATTCATTCACGCATTCATTCATATATTTAGTTTTTATCTGCCTGTCAGTCTGACTGCCTACCGGTCAGTATGTCTGTCCGTCCGTCTATCTGTCTGTAATGACAAGCAGGTGTATAAATAACACACTCACTCCATTCCACTTGTGAGTGAGTTGCTCACACACGTGAGACGATATCAACTCGAGATCAATGATGATGACTTTATCTGCCCACTCTGTGTGTGTGTGTGTGTTTGTGTGTGTGTGTGTGTGTGTGTGTGTATGTGTGTGTGAGTGTGTGTGTGTGTGTGTGTGAGTGTGTGTATTTGTGTGTACAGTACACGGTGTACAGCAGGCAGCTCAGGACCCTCAACCAGTTCCATCTGAGATGCCTCCAAAAATCATGAAAACATCCTGGGAGGACAGAGCTCCCAACAGAGAGGTGTTGCAGCGGGCCCAAATCTGGAACATTAAGGCCCTCATCATGAAGGCCCAGCTGCGTTGAGTCGGTCATGTCATGAGGATGAGCGACATCCGCCTTCCCAAAATGATCTTCCTCTCTGTGCTGGCTGGTGGTGCAAGGTCCAACAAACGCTACAAAGACGGCATAATGGCCACCCTCAGAGAGTGCAGGATCCGTGTCTCTGGCTGGGAGTCCCTGGCTGCGGACCGTAGCGCCTGGCGCTCGGCGGCTGCCCAGGGTGTAGCGGCTTTTGAGGAGCGGCGCCTGCAGAGGTTGGACAGCAAGCGTGCTGCCCGTACAGAAAGGAGGTTGGACAGCAAGCGTGCTGCCCGTACAGAAAGGAGGTTGGACAGCAAGCGTGCTGCCCGTACAGAAAGGAGGTTGGACAGCAAGCGTGCTGCCCGTACAGAAAGGAGGCTGGACCCTACTACTGCTGTTGCATGCCCGGTGTGCGGTCGCCTATGTGCATCGCAGTTCGGGCTGCAATCCCACCTTCGGAGTCTCTGAGGTCCTCGTCGCCCGCGACGGACATCCAAGAGAGAGAGAAAGATTTGTGTGTGTGTGTGTGTGTGTGTGTGTGTGTGTGTGTGTGTGTGTGTGTGTGTGTGTGTGTGTTTGTATGTGTTGCTACGGCTGTACTAATGAGTCCTGGCTGAAGTAGAAGGGCTGTTTTACTACATGGTTACTTTGGAAGGAACCACCACCTTCGTCTCATGCATCCCTATGTAGCGATTTTACTTCAAACGTTGACACTTACTCACATAGTAAGGCGTTACTGCCCTCTCATGCATACGGGCCCATGCCGTGAGGACAGGATCGCTGTGATCGCACTCATGCCTGTCTTCACGCGCTCTCTCTCTCTCTCTCTCTCACACACACACACGCGCGCACGCACACACACACACACACACACACACACACACACGCATATTTACGTCTTGCAGCACCAGTAAAACTATCTAGAATCAACTAGAACTTGTCTGGAAGCAACGTGAAGTCCCGTCATGTGACACTTCAAAGGCAGCGCCGCCCTCACTACGTGACGTAACCAAGCAACGGTCCTGTGTAGGAGCTTGCGTCATAGCTAGAATTTTCCACCTACTCTGCCATTTCCAGCACTTGACAGCAAATTATGTACATGAATTGTTTTGACTATAACATTGGCAGCATGGACAATGCATTGAGTAATGTCTTAACTAAAAGCATCGATGTTAAAATCATCCTCCTCGACATGTTGAAACTTGATTAACTGCTCCACATTCGAAATAACATTTTGCATTAAAAGGAACAAAACATAATGTTCATTTCACACCCTTTTAAAAAAAAAGTGACTTTATCTGCCCACTGTGCAAAGAAAAAAGACCTCGTGTTGAAATGCCCTGGCCCTCTGGGATCTCGGGCAAAGGTAGGTTCGGAGTTTATGTACACTTGGCCAGCTCGGTTTTTGAATGGACACTCCCCTCATCAGCTGGAGCCCGTGGTGGTGGAGCTTTCGGGGCCTGTTCCAGTAGCTCCAGTAGCTCCACCACACAGGACGAAGCTGCGCTCAGTGTATGTAAACACCTGAGCACAGCCTCCCAACGGTGTAGAGAGTCACTGAGGATGTGATCAAGATAACTCAGGAAAGCAATGAGATGTGATGTGACGTGATGTGACAGAAATTGACATACATGTCGACCAATATAGCATAATACCATCATATAGGACCCCTATTTTCCTCTAGTTTACACTTGCGCTTTTCAAATGCATAATAAATACTGTATACATAGCGAGAGATCTAGCTCGACTCCCATTATTATCGTGCATTATGACTGAATACAACGGCAAATTGTGTAGGTTAGAAAACAGGTGTCCTAAGTCCTTTCTACGCAAATCGTAATATGCTGCAAATTGGCTGAGGAACTGTTTTTCATTCTCCGTGTCTTTACAAAATGGACATTTCAAATTTTCGTCGTCAAGGTATCTCCTACAAACCTTCAGATCGTTGATACAAATCTGAATCGTACTAGTACACCAAGGACT